>CM060896.1:9887500-9975000 GCA_030762935.1 Hymenopus coronatus
TAAACTGAGTAATTTAATGAGGTTTACATTTTTGTGCAGTAAGTTTTTGTATATCTCTTACGGTCGTCAGTTATACAAAAGAGGTCTTCAGAGACAAGACCCAGAAAATACAAGATATACAGTTCGTTTGTCATTAAAGTATCTTAAATATGAGGTAATTTAATCAAAACCGTTAGAGCCCTTTTTGAGAAAATCAAAATTTTCCATGTAAAGGGTAGTTGGGTGTTGGGGGATTTTCTTGAAAATCTTCGTGTCCTGTCCTTAACAGATACTAAACTTAAATACCAAGTTTGGTATTTCATCGACTTTTCGTTTTTGGACTATGCTGCCCACACACGGACATTTTTACTCTCTTTACCCATACTATGTACACATTGTATAGAGAAGATATTGTATTCGACCCAAAAATTTGAAACTGTAATTTCAACGGAAATACATGTTTTGGGTCCCCTGAATCCAAAAAGAGCATGGTCCGTATGTGTGAGTCTGTGGATAGCATAGCTCAAAAACGAAATGACTGTTGAACACCAAACTTTTTCAAGAAAATTCTCCCATGCCCAACTACCCTTTACATGCTACTTTTTTCGAAAATGTTGATTTTCTCAAAAGTGGCTCTAACGATTTTTATTAAAATATCTTATATTTAAGATATTTATATTCCAAATCAAATGTATATCTTGAATTTTCTGGGAGTAGCCTCTAAAGACTAATTTAATCCGGATGAGCTTTACGGAATTTTGCATAAATATTAAACCGTAAGAGATGGACGAAAACTTACCACACAAAAAATGTAGAGCACGTTAAGACACACAATTTATGTTATATAAATTTTTTACGTGGAGTTGATCGTTTGCTAGATATTCCTTGTTTATGGTTTCACCTTTAAAAACATATTCTTCTCTTACAGGAATTTGTCAACTCCTGTGCATACAAACAAAGGAACATCAGTCACATAGCAACCAGCTTTTGACTATCACTTTAACCTATGGCACTCCCTTATTTCGCTTCTACTTACAAGGAAGCAAGTAATAAGACTATTTCTGCTAGTTTTTTTTTTTTTTTTTTTTCGATTAGTGTGAAGTAAATAGAAGCATAAGCTTTTTAACAATAATTTGTTGCAGAGAAGTAGAGAAAGTCATGTGAATGGAACACATCAGATTATTTTGGATTCATGGGGTCACAAAACATATATTTACGGTTAAAATTTCGGTATTGAATTTTTGAATGCAATACAATACCTTCTCTATAACTGTGTACTTAGTACGTGTAGAGGAAGTAAAATTGTAACTGTGTTTTTACTTCTCTATTATTAAGTACAGTGTTCATAGTAGCTATAGAACGTATTGTATTGTGCCCAAAACTTGAAATATATGTTTTGAGGTCCTTGGAATAAAAAAATTAGAAAAAGCAGTCTGTGTAACTGTGAAAGGCATATAAACCAAGTTAGGTACCAAACTTGGAGTCTAAGTATCTGCCAAGGAGCTGAAGATTTTTAGGAAAGCTATCCCATCCCAAAATTACACTTTACATGGAAGTTTTTCCAAAAATTTCGGGATACTTGTTATTTATACTCTATGATATTGCTTAAAATACACGTGCTCTACATTTGTTGTGTACTAAGTTTTTGTTCATCTCTTACGGTTAAGCAATTAATCAAAATTCCGTAAAATACATCCAGAATAAAGTAGTCTTCAGAGGCTATTCTCAGAAAATTCAAAATTTAAATTTTATTTGGCATGTAAATATCTTTAATATACGATATTTTAATCAAAATCGTTAGAGCCATTTTTTATAAAATCAAAATTTTCGAAAAGAGTTCCATGTAAAGGGTAGTTTGGGGTGGGGGGATTTTTCTCAAAATCTTCGTTCTGCAACATAATAAACTTAAATACCAAGTTTGGTATTTTACCGACTTTTCGTTTTTGAGTTATCGTGTTCACAGACATACGGACACACGGGCACACACACACGGACCTTTTTCTGAAAATACTTCTTTTCGATACAGTGGGTCCTAAAACATGTATTTCCGGTGAAATCTCGGTATCGAATTTCTTGTGGACTGCAATACATTCTCTATACACTATGTACATAGTGCCTATAGAGAAAGTAAAAATGAAAAGGCCGTTAAATACCAAACTTGATATTAAAGTTTGGTATCTTCCAAGGATGCGACACAAAAATTTTCAAGAAAATCCCCCTCTCTCCCAACTATCCTTTACAAAAAGCTTTTTTTCGAAAATAATGATTTTCTCAAAAAATGGTTCTCACGATTTTGATTAAATATCATACATTAAAGACATTTACCTGCCAAGTAATATGCATATCTTGAATTTTCTGGGAATAGCCTCTGAAGACTACTTTATTTTGGATGAATTTTATGAATTTTGCATAACTGGTAAACCATAAGAAATAGACACAAGATAACAAAAAAAAAAACGCAGAGCAAGTTAAAACACACAATTTATATTATATATTACTTTCTCTAGCCCCGTATGTACAATGTACATAGCGATAGAGAAATATTATATTCCACCCAAAAATTCGAAACCGAGATTTCACCGGAAATACATGTTTTAGGACCCTCTGAATCCAAAAAAATTATTTCCAGAAAAAGGTCCGTGTGTGTGTGTGTGTCCGTGTGTCTGTGAACACGATAACTCAAAAACCAAAAGTAGCTATAACATCAAACTTGGTATTTAAGTTCAGTATCTTCTAGGGATGCGACACGAAGATTTTGAGAAAAATCCCCCCACTCTAAACTACCCTTTACATGGAAGTTTTTTCGAAAATTTTGATTTTCTTAAAAATGGCTCTAACTATTTTGATTAAAATGTCGTATATTAAAGATATTTACCTGACAAATAAAATATATATCTTGAATTTTCTGGGAATAGCTTCTAAAGCCCTGTTTATTCTGGATGAATTTTGCTTAATTTGGCATAACTAATAAACCGTAAGAGATAGACAAAAATGTACTATACAAATATGTAGGCCTTGTTAAAATACACGATTTACGTCATATTCATTTTTATCGTGGAGGTTACCGTTTTCGAGGTATTCGTTCTTATTAGTTTCAGTTCTGAAGTATTTATACTTTCCTCAGATTGGAGTATCCGTTTTTCTTTTTTTCTACTCCTGGCCAAGAAAAGAAGCGATTTGTAATGACAATCGCATAACGACAGCTTTTAAAACATTTGTCTATCGATTTAGTCTAGTGTATTCCCTTATTTTCTTTCTACTTATAGGGAACTAAGTAAAAAGAACATTGTTCTGAATACCTCGATTAACAAGGTGCAGAAAGAAGAATAATCTTATGTAAGAAGTTTGTAGAACGACTAGAGAAAGTCATGTGAGTGTAACGCATCAGAATTTTTTTTTTTTTCGTGGAGTTGATCGTTTTTGAGATATTCCTTGTTATTGGTTTCAGGTTTAAAAAACTTATACTTTTCTCATACAGGAATTTGTCAACTCCTGTCCATACAAACAAAGGAACATCAGTCACATAGCAACCAGCTTTTGCCTTTCACTTTAACCTATGGTACTCCCTTATTTCACTTCTACTTACAAGGAAGCAAGTAATAAGACTATTTCTGCTAATTTTTCCCTCAATTAGAATGGAGGAGATGAAAGAAAAGTTTCTGTAAGAAAAGTTGTTAGTGTAACAGCTAGAGAAAGTCATGTGATTGGAACACATTAGATTTTCTGTTTTGCGGTATCTGCGACAGGAATAACCGTTACCAGTGTGAGTGCAATTAGAGTTGTTGTAACTGTTCCGTGAACATGCTCTGTCCAATCACTGCTACCTGCTGTCACTGTTACAATCTGCAGCTGTAACCATACTGTCACAGAAATAGCAAGAGTATTCGCCTCTTGAAGGTAATTCACGACCCGAGATCAAAACACCAGTTCCACGAGGGCAGTTTTTGTTTCTCAACCTCCGATAGGCTATAAGTAAAAGACAAGTACATAGAAAACACATTTTATTGGGTGCATTACAATACCTTCTCTATACAGTATGTACTTATACGTGTAGAGAAAGTATTTCTTGTATTCAGGGGGTCTCAAAACATGTATTTCCAGTGAAATTTCAGTATCCAAGTTTTGGGCGGTGTGTAATACCTTCTCTATACACTATCATGTATATACGAGTACATGCTAGAGAAACTAAAAAACGAAATAAATCTATCGCAACAGACGCAACTAAATTCAAGTATTGTATATACATGATAGAGAAACTACAAACAAAATAAATGTAACAGACGCAACTAAATTCAAGTATTGTATATACATGCTAGAGAAACTAAAAACAAAACAAATCCAACAGAAGCAACTAAATTCAAGTATTGTATATACATGATAGAGAAACTAAAACAAAAACAAATCTGTCGCAACAGACGCAACTAAATTCAAGTATTGTATATACATGCTAGAGAAACTAAAAACAAAACAAATCCAACAGAAGCAACTAAATTCAAGTATTGTATATACATGATAGAGAAACTAAAAAAAAACAAATCTGTTGCAACAGACGCAACTAAATTCAAGTATTGTATATACATGATAGAGAAACTAAAAAAAAACAAATCTGTCAGACGCAACTAAATTCAAGTATTGTATATACATGATAGAGAAACTAAAAAAAAAACAAATCTGTCGCAACAGACGCAACTAAATTCAAGTATTGTATATACATGATAGAGAAACTAAAAAAAAAACAAATCTGTCGCAACAGACGCAACTAAATTCAAGTATTGTATATACATGATAGAGAAACTAAAAAAAAAACAAATCTGTCGCAACAGACGCAACTAAATTCAAGTATTGTATATACATGATAGAGAAACTAAAAAAAAAACAAATCTGTCGCAACAGACGCAACTAAATTCAAGTATTGTATATACATGATAGAGAAACTAAAAAAAAACAAATCTGTCGCAACAGACGCAACTAAATTCAAGTATTGTATATACATGATAGAGAAACTAAAAAAAAAAAAACAAATCTGTCAGACGCAACTAAATTCAAGTATTGTATATACATGATAGAGAAACTAAAAAAAAAAACAAATCTGTCGCAACAGACGCAACTAAATTCAAGTATTGTATATACATGATAGAGGAACTAAAAAAAAAACAAATCTGTCGCAACAGACGCAACTAAATTCAAGTATTGTATACACATGATAGAGAAACTAAAAACAAAACAAATCTATCAGACGCAACTAAATTCAAGTATTGTATATACATGCTAGAGAAACTAAAAACAAAATAAATCTAACAGACGTAACTAAATTCAAGTATTGTATATACATGCTAGAGAAACTAAAAACAAAATAAATCTAACAGACGCAACTAAATTCAAGTATTGTATATACATGATAGAGAAACTAAAAACAAAATAAATCTAACAGACGCAACTAAATTCAAGTATTGTATATACATGCTAGAGAAACTAAAAACAAAATAAATCTAACAGACGTAACTAAATTCAAGTATTGTATATACATGCTAGAGAAACTAAAAACAAAATAAATCTAACAGACGCAACTAAATTCAAGTATTGTATATACATGATAGAGAAACTAAAAACAAAATAAATCTAACAGACGTAACTAAATTCAAGTATTGTATATACATGCTAGAGAAACTAAAAACAAAATAAATCTAACAGACGCAACTAAATTCAAGTATTGTATACACATGATAGAGAAACTAAAAACAAAATAAATCTAACAGACGCAACTAAATTCAAGTATTGTATACACATGATAGAGAAACTAAAAACAAAATAAATCTAACAGACGCAACTACAATTCAAGTATTGTATATACGTGCTAGAGAAACTAAAAACAAAACAAATCTGTCGCAACAAACGCAACTAAATTCAAGTATTGTATATACATGCTAGAGAAACTGAAAACAAAATAAATCTGTCGCAACAGACGCAACTAAATTCAAGTATTGTATATTGCACAGTTTGAGCACTTTCCATTGTTGTAAAAGCCAGAACGCAGACCATCGTCTGCAGAGGTAGTCGAATAAGCTATTGCAACAGTTTGTTGCACAGTGAGAGAGAAAAATCATGTGACCATCAGATTTTCCACGTGTGTTCGTAAAGTGAAGGAACTTGAGGCTAATAAACTCGTTTATTACGTGTTGTTTTCTCAAAAACGTTTATTGCACTGAGGTGATATAAAACACAGAGATAAGAAGACCAGAGAATGGATTTTAACGACTCCAAAACAAGATAATGTTGCTTTTATTTCCAGAAACGGCGCAGTTTTCACATCAGCATATAAAACTGGGAAAACAACTGTCCAAGCAATATTTGTATTATGAAAAGAAAATTCATTATATACATAATAAGAGGGGCATTTTTTTCAACCTCCGATAGGGTATAAATAAAAACCAAGTTCATAGAAAACAATTATTTTATTATTAAAAGTTTTATACACTTATGGTTACTTTTCAACATAATCACCGAAAAGATTGAGACATTTATCGTACCTGTGCACAAGCTTTGTAATACCCGCTTCATAAAATGTTGCCGCCAATGATTTCAAATGAGCATTGACGTTGTTTTGAACATCTTCGTACTTTACGACGTTTGCGGAGAGCCATTTAAAACAAATGAAGAGGAATGCTGACTTGAGGAATTGTGTTGATCCATGACAACGCTCGTCCACACACTGCTGGCACAACCCATCGACTCCTTGAACAATTTCAATGGGATATTTTCGATCATCCGCCGTACAGTCCTGAGCTGGCACCCAGCGACTTTCACCTTTTCCCTGAACTGAAGACGTGGCTAGGAGGCCAGCACTTTCAAACCAACCAAGATCTTCAAAACAACGGCAATGCTCATTTGAAATCATTGGCGGCAACATTTTTTGAAGCGCGTATTGCAAAGCTTGTGCACAGGTACGATAAATGTCTCAATCTTTTCGGTGATTATGTTGAAAAGTAACCATAAGTGTACAAAACTTTTAGTAATAAAATAATTGTTTTCTATGAACTTGTCTTTTATTTATAACCTATCGGAGCCTGAAAAAAAAAACGGCGCTTCTATTTAATAACACAATTAACCGAAATAGGAGGGAAATTTTATCAGTGTAATACTTACTTTAGTTCACAGACAGTAGATGACACATTCAACCATGCTTATGTACCCAATTTTTGTTTACTTTCTCTACACGTACTATGTACTTATGGTAGCATTTTAGAAAAAGGTCTATGTGTGTGCGTGTGTGTGTGCGGACAGCATAGCTCAAAAACGAAGAGTCTGTTAAATGCCAAATTTGGTATCTTCCAAGAACATGACACGAAGATGTTCAAGAAAATCCCCCACCCCAACTCTCTTTAGATGGGAAAAATATCGGCAATTGTGTTTTCCTCAAAAATGGCTATAACGATTTTGATTAAAATCTCTTATACTCAAGATATTTACATGACAAATAAAATGTATATCTTCGATTTTCTGGAATTGACCTCTGAAGACACGTTTATTCTCGATCAATTTTGCTTAACTGGTAAACTGTAACAGATAAACAAAAACTTATTAAACAAAAAATGTAGAGCTCGTTAAAACACGCAATTCATGTTATATACATTTTTTTCGTGGATTTGGTCGTTTTTTGAGATATTCCGTGTTATTAGTTTCAGCTTATAAAAACCTAACTTTTCTCATAGAGGAATTTGTCAACTCGTGTCCATACAAACAAAGGAACTTCAGTCACATAGCAACCAGGTTTTGACTATCACTTTAACCTCTGGTATTCCCTTATTTCGCTTCTACTTACATGGGAACAAGTAATAAGACTATTTCTGCTAATTTTTTCTCGATTAGAATAAGGTAAATAGAAGCATAAGTTTTTAACAATAATTTATTGTAAAGATGTAGAGAAAGTCATGTAAATGTAACACATCAGATTTTTTACTTTCTGTATCACTTATGTACACTCAAAGGCATTAAAAATAGCTCTGGAAGGCATTTCGCTGATCCCGCCCATGTGTTTCACCTGTTTGCTATGCTCAAAGCGTATTGGACTGGCGACAAATGAAGTTCTGATGGACTTTAATCGACCTCTCTTACCCGGTGAGACAAAACAGATTAATATTTTATCTGCGCAAGATACTGAAGCTCTAATGCCAAGATAATGCGCGCACGTGGTGGACGAAATTAATACACTACATATAGAAGTCAACCTGTTCTGATGGAGCGTCGAGCAGGGTTGAGAGATGAAGGGTTTTGCGTGTTATGTTTTAGCAGAATGGCACTAAGGAAATCGAGTCCCCGTCAAACGTTCATATTTTCAGCATTGTCACAGCGCCAGGCGTATCTTTAATGTACATAGTAGGTATTGTATTTCATCAAATAATTCAATACCTTGTTTTCAGCGGAAATGCATACTTTAGCGTCCTGTGAATCCGGAAATAGCATTTTTAGAAAAAAGTTCATGTGTGTATATGTGCATAGATAAACAGCAAAAGATCCGCTAAACACCAAACTAGGAATTTAAGTTTATAATATCCCAAGTATGCGACACGAAAAATTTCAAGAAAACCTTCCACCAAAAACTAACCTTTTCTTTGGAAAAATTCGAAAATTTTTACTTTCTAAAAACTGGCTCTAACAATTTTGATTAAAACACCGTATATTAAAGATGTTTACATGACAAAAGAAATGTATAACTTGTACTTTCTGGGAATAGTATCTATAAAAACAGCTTTACTCTGGATGAGTTTCGCTGAATTTTGCATAACAAGTAAACCGTAAGGATAAACAAAGACTTACTCTGCGAAAAATGTAGATCTCTTGAAACATTCAAATTTTTCGTGGAGTTGACCGCATCTGAGATATTATTTGTTATTAGTTTCAGTTTTAAAATATTTAAGACCATTTCTGCTAATGTTTACGTCGATTACCGTGAAGTAAAACGAAGAAAAAATATTTTTAAAAAATCTGTGTTCCATTCACATGACTTTCTCTACATCTCTGCAAGAAATTATTGTTAAAAGCTGATGCTTCTATTCACTTCATGATAATCGAGAAAAATTAGCAGAAATAGCCTTATTACCTGCTTCCTTGGAAGTAGAAGTGAAATAAGGGAGTACCATAGGTTAAAGTGATAGTCAAAAGCTGGTTGCTATGTGACTGAAGTTCCTTTGTTTGTATGGACAGGAGTTGATAAATTCCTGTATGAGAACATGTTTTTCAAAGCTGAAACCAAAAAACAGGATTATCTGAAAAACGATCAGCTCCACGAAAAAAATGTAAACGATATAAAGTGTGTGCTTTATCCTGATCTACATTTTTTGTATAGTGAGTTTTTGTGTATCCCTTACGGTTTACCAGTAATACAACATTCTATAAAATCATCCAGAATAAAGAGGTCTTTAAAAGCTATTCCCAGAAAATCCAAGATATACATTTCATTTTGGGAAGTAAATATCTTAAATGTAAGGGATTTTAATCAAAATCGTTAGAGCCATTTTTAAGAAAATCAAAATTTTCGAAAATGTTTACCATGTAAAGGGCGGTTGGGGGTAGGGGGGATTTTCTTGAAAATGTTCGTGTCGCATCCTTGGAAGATACCAACCTTAAATACCAAGTTCGGTTTTTAATGGTCTTTTCGTTTTTGAGCTATGCTGTCTACAGATACACACAGTTACATACACACACAGACAGACAGACACACACGGACAATTTTTCTAAAAATGCTTTTTTTTTGGATTCAGGGGGCCTCAAAACTTATATTTCCGGTGAAATCTCGGTATCGAATTTTTGGGTACAATCCAATACGTTCTCTATACACTATGTACATAGTACGTGTAGATAAAGTTATAATTTATTACAGATATGAACCCGCGATGTTTTTCGAAACGGAATAAAGCCGTTGGTCCCGTGTAAATGTGCATACCTTGCAAGAAAAGGTCCTTTGGCGAAACTTGCCATCTTCCGTCCGTCCGAGATCTGGTAGACTCGTGGTGAGTCTAGGTATGGTTTCTGTGTACCTACAGGAATGAGGAGGATGTTTGAGGTTTGATGATGTTAAGGTGGTAGCGCTGGATAGGCTCCTCGAACAGTTGCAGGAGCAGCTTCCTGTTCCTCTGCTCCGCTGGTCTTTGATTTGATTAAATTGTTTTTGTTGGAGAATTTTGATTGACCACTCCCAAGGTTGCGAGGGGGCAGAACTTAGTTCAGCTATTTTGCTGTTGGCTGGTTTGAAGCCGTTGTTACCGGGGGTGCCCGCAAGCCATGCGGGGAACCCGATACCTTCTGTATTTATGTTCAGTGGGTAAGTACTCCCCCAGCGTTCAGACAAGTGTGTTCTCATGTTCGCCCAATCTGGCGTAGAATTTCTGAGCCCGGCGCCTAATGACATGTTCCACATATGGGAGGGCCGAAGCTTCATGAAGTAGCCTCAAAGGGAAACGTCGACATACAGAATATATGGACCGGAGTCCTCTATTCTGTACCCGCTGTAACCAGAGAAGCCAGGAGTCTGCTGCCATGCCCCACACTTCGCAGGCGTAGAGCATCAGGGGACTACGAGCGCCTTGAAAAGATGTAACTTTAAGTGAACCGGCATTTGAGAGGCCAGTACAGGGTAAAGGGAGGCTACCGCTCTGTCCGACGTTCCCCGCACGTGTTCACGAAAAGTTAAGCCTTTATCAAGAGTGACGCCCAGGTATTTGATGGAATTTCCCCACTCTATCCTCTGGCCCTGATAGCAAAAGTTGGATATCTGGTTTATTGCGGGGCGTTTTCTGGAGAACAGAACAGCATGACTTTTGCCCGGGTTAACGGACATTCGCCACTGTCTGCACCAGTCCTGGACGAGACGGAGGTGTCTCTGTATGTGGTTGAAGGCTCTGCGTATGTTCCTGTCAGTGCGGTAGAGCAGGACGTCGTCAGCAAACTGGGCCATGTTGACGCGCTGCACTGTAGGGAAGTCTGCCATGAAGAGGCTAAACAAGCTGGGGGATAAGACAAGTCTGAAATCAATAACAAGGAATATCTCAAAAACGATCAACTCCACGAAAAAAAAATGTATATAACATAAATTGTGTGTTTTAACGTGCTCTACATTTTTTGTGTGGTAAGGTTTTGTCCATCTCTTACGGCTTAGCAGTTATGCAAAATTCCGTAAAATTCATCCAAAATAGTGTTCAGAGGCTATTCCCAGAAAATTCAAGATATGCATTCTATACTCTATGTGCATAGTACGTGTATAGAAAGTAAAAACTATAACCATCCGCCAGGTTTGAACCCATAACCTTGGAATGGTAACCACTACGCCACAGAGGTGGACTGTTTCTTGCATCTATAATGAAATGTATAAATATTTAATAAACCTTTTAGCTCGACTATGACAGAAGTTGTATATGAGAGCGGTTAGAGAAAATGGTGTGAGTGAGGTAAGTGAAGAAGCTGGCTAATTGGCTGGTTGTTGCACAACTAGTTTACGGCGCGTGTGCGTAATCCCGCAGTAGCATTGCCATGTTTGGTAGTTGAAGACGTTTCCTCGACTCAATTACTAGCGACTACTGCCACGAGCCTCGCCACAAAATGGGCGTGCTTCTAATGTGATGCGTTCACAAGCTTATGCTTCTGTTTACTTCACGCTAATCCAGAAAAATAACAGAAATAGTCTTATTACTTGCTTCCTTGTAAGTAGAAGCGAAATAAGGGAGTACCATAGGTTAAAGTGATAGTCAAAAGCTCGTTGCTATGTGACTGAAGTTCCTTTGTTTGCATAGACAGCAGTTGACAAATCCCTGAATGAGAAAAGTACAAGTAAATCAAAAACAAGGAATAACTAAAAGCTGATCAATTCCATGAAAAAAATGTATATAACTTAAATTGTGTGTCTTAACGTGCTCTACATTTTTTGTGTGGTAAGTTTTCATCCATCTCTTACGGTTTAGCAGTTATGCAAAATTACATAAAATTCATCCAGAATAAAGTACTCTTCAGAGGCTATTCCCAGAAAATTCAAGATATACATTTTATTTTTCAGGTAAATGTCTTTATAAAATCAAAATTTTCGAAAATTTTTCCATGTAAAGGTTAGCTGGGGGTGGGTGGATTTTCTTGGATATCTTCGTGTCACATCCTTGGAAGATAGTCAAATTAAATACCAAGTTTGGTGTTTAACAACTTTTCGTTTTTGAGTTATGCTACCCACAGACACACACACACTCGAGCACACACGGACGTTTTTCTGGAAATGCTTTTTTTGGATTCAGGGGGTCCTAAAACATATCTCGCTATCGAAATTTTGGGTGCAATACAATACCTCCTCTATACACTATGTACATAGTACGTATAGAGAAAGTAAAAAAAAAATTCTTAAATGTTCCATTCACATGTTTTTTCTAGATATCTGTAACAAATTTATGTTTAAAAACCTATTCTTCTATCTACTTCATGCTAATCGAGATAATTATTAGCAGAAAAGGTTTTATTACTTGTTTTCTTGTAAATAGAAGGGAACACACTAGCCTAAAACGATACCTAATTAAAGTAAGCTGGTTGCTATGGAATTGAAATTCGTTTGTTTGTATGGTCAGGAATTAACAAATATAAGGAAGCTATGTAGTTGTTTATTAAATGGGACCATAATTACAGCATTTTTAATTTCTCTAGCCCTGTATGTACAGAGAGCATAGGGATAGAGAAGTATTGTATTCCACTCAAAAATTCCATGTCGAGATTTCAGGGGAAATATATGCTTTGGAGCCCCCTCAGTCTGCAAAAACAGTAGAAAAAGGTCCGTGTGTGTATCTGTGTGTATGTGTGTGCATGTGTATGGACAGCATAGCTTAAAAAAGACCTATAAATAGCAGATTTGGTATTTAGGTTTGGTAGCCTCCAAGGATGCAACAGGAAGATTAAAAAAGAAGAAAAAAAATTCCCCACCACAAACTACCGTTTGCATGGAAAAAGTTTCGAAATTTTGATTTTCTAAAAAAAAATGTCTCTAATTTTCATAAAAATCTCGTATAATTAAGATATTTACATCACAAATGAAACGCATATTATGAATTTTCTGGGAACAGCCTCTCAAGCCCTCTTTATTCTGGGTGAATTTTGCCGAATTTAGCTTAACTGCTGAACCGTAAGAAATAGACAAAAGCGTGCTGCACAACGAAATGTAGATCTCGTTAAAAGACGCAATTTATGTCATTTTTTTTTTTTCTCGTGGAATTGGCCATTTTAGAGATATTGGTTGTTATTTGTTTCAGATTTAAAACACTTTTCTGTCACGGGAACTTGTCAACTCCTGGCCACGCAAAGAAACGGATTTCAATCCCATAGCAACCACACTTTAAAACATTAGACTGTCGGTTTATCCTAGTGTATTCGTCCATTTTCCTTCTATTTAAAAAGAACTAAGTAATAAGACCGTTTCTGAATTAGCATGACGTAGTGGCTGCAGCAGGCCGTGTCCTGGTCCTGTTGCAGCGCTCAAGAAGGTGTGAAACAAGTTGCCAAATAAGTATTGAGCTGCTGACCGTCGAGTTCCTGGAACGGGGCTCCACGTGATGAAGATAACATCAGCTGTATTGTGATTCAAGCTGTAGAGGACATTACACTGGTGCTTACACATTCTCTCGTCGAATATAAACACGGTCTGTCCTTTTCCACTGCCGACATTTTCTGTCTCTCTACTCAAACGTGGTCGGCTGATAAACCTCTCAATCAAAACGCAATTTAAACATTTTTGCTCAACATAATCTCCAGAAAGGCTAATACATTTGTCATATCGGTGTTCTAATTTAATTAAACCATCTCTGTAGTGCGATTTATCAAGATCCTCAAAATAGCTGTTTACCGCATCAATGCTGTGAAATGTTCGTCCACCAAGAAATATGAGGTTTGGGAACAGGTGGTAATCCCTGAATGCTAGATCTGGCCAATAGGGTGGATATTTAGAGGTTTGGGAACGGGTGGTAATCACTGAATGCTAGATCTGGCCAATAGGGTGGATATTTAGAGGTTTGGGAACGGGTGGTAATCACTGAATGCTAGATCTGGCCAATAGGGTGGATATTTAGAGGTTTGGGAACGGGTGGTAATCACTGAATGCTAGATCTGGCCAATAGGGTGGATATTTAGAGGTTTGGGAACGGGTGGTAATCACTGAATGCTAGATCTGGCCAATAGGGTGGATATTTAGAGGTTTGGGAACGGGTGGTAATCACTGAATGCTAGATCTGGCCAATAGGGTGGATATTTAGAGGTTTGGGAACAGGTGGTAATCACTGAATGCTAGATCTGGCCTATAGGGTGGATATTTAGAGGTTTGGGAACGGGTGGTAATCACTGAATGCTAGATCTGGCCAATAGGGTGGATATTCAAGCAATTCCAACTTTAATTCGCACATTTTTCTCATTGCAATGACTGGACGATGGGCCGGAAGATTGCTGTGATGAAACAAGATTTTTCTTCTCAGTTCATCGCTCAAACGTTGCAGTAAGCCTGCGCAAAGGTCACCAGTGATACTTTTGCCCTTTTCCAAGTAATCAATAAAAATAATTCCCTGTGCATCCCACAAAACACTCGCCATTACCTTCTTGCCTGACAAAATTGACTTTGCCTTTTTTGGAGTTGGCTCACCTGGCGCAATGCACTGTTTTGACTGTGATTTACTTTCTGGAGTGTAATGATGTATCCAGGTTTTATCCATGGTAATAAGTCATCTCAAAAATTCGCTATAGAATTCCACATTCTTAACACAAACAGTTTTTCTTTGCAACTTTTGATCAGGTGTCAACAAACACGGCACCCATCTTGCACAGACCTTGTGAAAGCCCAAAACATTACTTAAAATATTACCTGCACGTTCTTTTGATATGTTTACAGCCTCTGCTATCTCAAACAACTTTAATCTGCGGTCTTCCAGTGCTAAACGATGAATTTTTTCAATGATCTCTGGAGTTGTCACTTCTACAGGGCGTCCAGAGCGTGGCTCATCACTAGTGCTCGTACGTCCCATTTTAAACTGTGCAGCCCACCTTTTAATCATTGAATATGAAGGGGCAGAGTCTTTCAATGTACTGTCCATTTCCCCCTTGATTTCTTTAGGCGTTAAGCCTTTCAAATGGAAGTATTTAATCAGTGCTCGCTTTTTCCAAATGCTCCATTTTCGTGAAAACTCTAAAGTTGTCTTGTTTAAAATGCTGTCATTGAAAAACTAAACAATCTATTGACCTGTAACTATGGATACAAGCTAGTCTAGAGTTAAACTACTGTCTAACTGGCCTAGTGGCACCATATCTGTATGAGGCCCGGGACTTATCAGCCGACCCTAGTGGCGCCATATCTATGTAAGGCCCGGTACTTATCAGCCGACACTAATTGCACCATATATGCGTGGGGCCGGGACTTATCAGCCGACCCTAGTGGCGCCATTTCTGTGTGAGGCCCGGGACTTATCAGCCGACACTAGTGGCACCATATCTGTGTCAGGCTCGGGACTTATCAGCCGACCCTAGTGGCGCCATATCTATGTAAGGCCCGGTACTTATCAACCGACACTAATTGCACCATATATGCGTGGGGCCGGGACTTATCAGCCGACCCTAGTGGCGCCATTTCTGTGTGAGGCCCGGGACTTATCAGCAGACCCTAGTGGCGCCATTTCTGTGTGAGGCCCGGGACTTATCAGCCGACCCTAGTGGCGCCATATCTATGTGAGGCCCGGGAGTTATCAGCAGAGCCTAGTGGCGCCATATCTGTGTTAGGCCCGGGAGTTATCAGCAGACTCTAGTGGCGCAATTTCTGTGTGAGGCCCGGGACTTATCAGCCGACCCTAGTGGCGCTTTATCTGTCAGGCCCGGAACTTATCAGCCGACCCTAGTGGCGCTATATCTGTGTGAGGCCCGGGACTTATCAGCAGAGCCTAGTGGCGCCATATCTGTGTGAGGCCCGGGACCTATCAGCAGAGCCTAGTGGCGCCATATCTGTGTGAGGCCCGGGACCTATCAGCAGAGCCTAGTGGCGCCATATCTGTGTGAGGCCCGGGACTTATCAGCAGACCCTAGTGGCGCCATATCTGTGTGAGGCCCGGGACTTTTCAGCCGACCTTAGTGGCGCCATATCTGTGTGAGGCCCGGGACTTATCAGCAGACCCTAGTGGCGCCATATCTGTGTGAGGCCCGGGACTTTTCAGCCGACCCTAGTGGCGCCATATCTGTGTGGGGCCCGGGACTTATCAGCAGAGCCTAGTGGCGCCATATCTGTGTGGGGCCCGACCCTCTATTGTCATAAATAAAACAAGGAAAGTTCCAGAAACGTTATAGTCTGAGTTGTATTCAATAAGACTATTTCGTGAATAAAATAAGAATATTAGCCGGACACGAAGAATATTATTCCTAAAATCCTATTTGTCTTGACGTATATTAGCATCGATATCACTGCAACTGGTCCATGTCATGGCCTCAGAATTTGCTGAACTGCTTCCACACACTCTCTCTGTGGTTTTTAGTATTCTGCGGCGTTGATTTCATAGACAACTTCCGCCATTATGTACGGGAATTTCACTGCACACTGATAATGTTATTATGGGACGAAAAAATTGCATGTGGGTTTGATAAAAACAGCTTAAAATGCAAAGATAATGAGTTCCAATTGGTTGGAATTTTACACGCCAATGTACTGGATTGGCTACTTCCTACGATGAAATATCCTCAACGAAATGGTCATAGTATTAGCTCGAGTGTCGCCATCTTGTCGATAATTGACGACCGGAGCGAAGCGATGTGTTGCTAAGGTAAATAGACCATTAATAATATATAGGAAGGACGATTTTATCATTGTAATAGTTACATTAGTTCCCAAAGGAGACCATCTTTATTTACAGATTGCTTTTGTTTTCTTTGTTCACTGCCTCCTGAATTATGACGTGGCCGACCGTGTCTATTGATAGCTGTAGTGATCTCCAATCAGTCATATTGATTGCCCAATCTTGTAATACGGTATTTATTTGTTCCGTTGGAGTGTTACATAAAATCTTGTGGCGTCTTTCTAAGCAAAATGGCTTGGACTGTTTCCATATTTTAGCGCAGTTTTAACGGCTAATGATGTATTTCATTTGTTGTGCGATCGCCTGACCAACCTTTCCTCCATCACACAAGGTCACGGTTGGGTGTCACCCTGTTACCAATAACCAAGACAGGAGATTAAACAAACGAACGACAAGATTTCAAAGAAATGAACATCAGCTGCGATAAGATGTTTGGACAATATTGCTCCAGTCAGGTGACCGCGATTGGTTCAAATTGCCTAGTCTCGGCCACTCCACTGGTGCTTTAATTCTTGAGTTAATTACACATTAAACTGTTACTTTCTCTAGCCCCGTATGTAGAATATACATAGTGATTTTTTTTAAGTTTTATTGTTGGCAGATCGGCATTTATGCTATACAGGCCATAGATAACAAAAAGAGTGTATACATGTGCCGGGAGGCCGTCGGAAGGGTGCTTCTACAACGGCATCTACCCTCAAACGGCGGAACCAGGAGCAAGCGAGTCTGCAAACCTCGAGCCACACCTGCCGCCGATCTGAAAGATGAACACGGGAAAGTATTCACCTAAGCGGCCACAGGTAAAAACCGGTCGACGGGGAGCGAACCCGAACCATCTGGCTCTGCTTAGCCTAGTACATTCCCTTCTTCCTTTACAATAAAGCTATTTATGCAACACTTTATCGTGAAGTAGACAGAAGCATTGTATGTTGCAGAATAGTCAGAGAAATTCTTGTGAGTGTAGCAAATTTGTAATTTTGCTGATTCGTTCAGAGATCCTCTATACATCTATTTCTGCTTAAATCTCGATAAACTTTACGTGGTAGAGAAAGTATCAGTAATAATAGTAGGGTTGGTACACTTAACTCCCGATAATTCCAATGTCGATCACTCAAAGAGCTTTTCACTTTCTCTACACGTAGTGTATAGAGAAGGTATTGTACTCTACCAAACAATTCGATACCGAAATTTCACCGGAAATATAACCTTTGGGTTCCCCTGAATCCAAAAAAAGCATTTCTGGAAAAAGGTTCGTGTGTGTGAGTGTGTCTGTGGACAGCATAGCTCAAAAACGAAAAGATCCTTAAATACCAAACTTGATATTTAAATTTGGTATCTTACAAGGATGCGACACGAAGATTTTGAAGAAAATCCCCCCACCCCCTGCTAGCCTTTACATGAAACTTTTTCGAAATTGTTGATTTTCTCAAAAATGGCTCTAACGATTTTGATTAAAATATGTGTATTAAACAAATTTATCGGACAAATAAAATGTATATCTTGAATTTTCTGGGAATAGCCTCTGAAGACTACTTTATTCTGGATGAATTTTACGCAAATTTGCATAACTGCTAAACCGTAAGAGATGGACAAAAACTTACAACACAATAAACGTAGAGCATATTAAAACACAATATTTATGTTATATGCATTTTTTTCGTAGAGTTAATAGTTTTGAGATATTCCTAGTTATTGGTTTCAGCTTCAAAAACTTACTTTTCTCATACAGGAATTTGTCAACTGCTGTCCATACAAACAAAGGAACTTCAGTCACATAACAACCAGCTTTTTACTGTCACTTTAACGTATGGTACTCCCTTATTTCTCTCCTACTTTCAAGAAAGCAAGTAATAAAACTATTTCTGCTAATGTTTAACTCGATTATCATGAAGTAGATAGAACAATAAACTTACTAACAATAATTTGTTACAGAGATATAGACACATCAGACTTTTTTGTTTTTGTTTCATTTGTATAGCCCCTTTAACTTGTATGGTTATAGCGGGGGCTTTGACTTGTAAAACAACTCCTATTGCTGTAAGTTTATGGAATCGAACCCGGGACTTCCGGATGAGAAGTCAGCTCGCAGATCACTCGACCATGGAGGCAGTCATTTAAGAACAAGTTGTCACAGAGATGTAGAGAAAGTCATGTGAATGGAACACATCAGATTTTTACTTTCTCTAGCCCCATATGTACAATGTACATTGGGATAGAGAAGTATTGTATTCCACCCACACATTTGATATTGATATTATACCGGAAATGTATGTTTTGGGACCTCCAGAGTCCGAAAAATGCATTTTTAGAAAAAGGTCCGTGTGTGTCTTTGGACAGCATAGCTCAAACACGAAAAGACCGTTAAATACCAAACTTGGTATTTAAGTTTAGTATCTTCCAAGGATGCGACACGAAGATTTAAAAAAAAAAAAAACACCGAACTTCAAACTACCCTTCACATGCACAAATTTTTGAAAATTTTGTTTTTCTTAAAAATGACTTTTACGATTTTGATTAAAATGACACATATTAAAGCCATTTGCATCACAAATACAACGTATATCTTGACTTTTCTGGGAATAGCCTCTGAAAACCTGTTTATTTTGGATGAATTTTGCTAAATTTATCATGACTAGTAAACCGTAAGAGATACACAAAAACTTACTGCACATAAAAAAAATATATATATATATTCGTGGAGTTTGCCGTTTCCGAGATATTCCTTGTTATTGCTTTGACTTTTAAAGTACTTATATTTTTGTCAGACAGGAAGTGTCCATTTTTCTTTTGTTCTACTCCTGCCAAGCAAAGAAGCAATTTGCATTGAAATCGCATAACAACAGCTTTTAAAACATTTGACTATCAGTTTAGCATAGCACATTCCTTTAGTTCCCTTCTACTTATAAGGAACTAAGTAATAAGAACATTCTGCTAATGTTTATCTCGATTAGCATTGTGTAGAAAGAAGAATAATCTTTTGTAGGAAGTTTGTTTGTAGAACAGCTAGAAAAAGGCATGTGAGTGTAAAATATCAGATTATTTTTATTTTCTTGTCGTTAAACTTTACTGCTTTTACTTTCTCTAAACGCACTATGTACATAGTGTATACAGAAAGTATTGCACTCCACCCAAAAATTCAATACCGAGATTTCACCGGAAATATATGTTTTAGGATCTCCAATATCCAAAAAAAGCATTTTCACAAAAAGGTCGGTGTGTGTGTGCATGTGTGTCTGTAAACACGAAAAATCAGTAAAATACCAAACTTGATATTTAAGTTAGTATCTTTCAGGGATGCGACACGAAGATTTTGAGAAAAATCCCGCCACCCCAACTACCCTTTACATGGAACTTTTTTCGAAAATTTTGACTTTCTCAAAAATGGCTCTAACGATTTTGATTAAAATTTCCTACATTAAAGATATTTACCTGATAAACAAAATGTACATCTTGAATTTTCTGGGAATAGCCTCTGAAGAGTAGTTTATTCTGGATGAATTTTACTGAACTTTGAATAACTGCTAAACCGTAAGAGATGGACAAAAATTTACTGCACAAAAAATGTAGAGCACGTTAAAACACACAATTTATGTTATACACTTTTTTTTTCGTGAGTTCGTCGTTTTTGAGACATTCCTTATTTTTGGTTTCTGCTATGAAAAACTTTTCCTTTTCTCATACAGGAACTTTTCAACTCCTATCCACATAAACAAAGGAACTTCATTGACATGGCAACCAGCTTTTGACTATCATTTTAACCTATGGTACTCCCTTATTTCGCTTCAACTTACAAGGAAGCAAGCAATAAGACTATTTCTGCTCATTTTTTCTCATTAGCATAAAGTAAATAGAAGTATAAGCTTTTTAAGCATAATTTGTTGCAGGGATATAGAGAAAGTGATGTGAATGGTACACATCAGATTTTTTACAATGCACTATGCGGTATAAACAGCAACGGTAAATTTTAATACGTGTAGATTTAGTGTTGTTATTCATGCAGGTGAGTGTCTGCCTGCGCTGTTCAGATGTTTGATCTCGTCAGATTTTGCAATTTATTAAAGACAGTAATTTGGTGACACGTTTCCTGGAAATAAAACTTGCCACAATTTCCCTCACTTAATAACAGGACAGCCCCCAAATTCAACAGGATGCGACACAAAAATTCTCAACAAAAAAATACCCATCTGTTTCTTCGATAGACGTGAGTCGTTTTCCGCCAAAGCACTTTTTCAATTATGGAAAGAAAAAAAATTGATGTGTTCCATTCACATGACTTTCTCTATATCTCTGCAACAAATTTTTATACAAAAGCTTATGCTTCTATTTATTTCATGCTAATCGAGAAAAAAATTAGCATAAATAGTCTTATTACTTGCTTCCTTGTAAGTAGAAGCGAAATAAGGGAGTAACATAGGTTAAAGTGATAGTCAAAAGATGGTTGCTATGTGACTTAAGTTCCTTTGTTGACAAATTCCTGTATGAGAAAAATATAAGTTTTTTAAACCTGAAACCAATAACAAGGAATATCTAAAAAACCGATCATCTCCATGAAAAAATATATATAACATAAATTGCGTGTTTCAAAATGCTCTACATGTTTTGTGTGGTAAATTTTATCCATCTCTTATGGTTTAGCTGTGATGCAAGATTCCGTAAAATACATCCAGAATAAAGTAGTCTTCATATGCTATTCCCAGAAAATTCAAGATATACATTTTATTTGTCAGGTAAGTATATTTAGTATACCATATTTTAATGAAAATCGTTACAGCCATTTTTAAGAGAATCAAATTTTTCGAAAAAAATTCCATGTAAAGAGTAGTTGGGGGTGGGGAGATTGTCTTGAAAATCTTCGTGTCGCATCCTTGGAAGATACCAAACATAAATACCAAGCATGGTATTCAACGGTCTTATCGTTTTTGAGCTATGTTGTCCACAAGCAGACAGACTGGCAGACACATACAGGGACCTTTTTCCAAAAATGATTGTTTTTTTATCCATGAATTTCTGGTGAAAAATAAAAATGATTAACCTATGTTCTAAACCTACAGCAATACGAGTTGTTTAACAAGTCAAAGCCCCCGATATCACCATACAAGTTACACCTCACCTTGTGTGCAGATTTCAGCACCTTTCCCTCTTACAAGCCTCTCAAAAACCCATTGTTTCCACTGTACGTTTGTCTTTGGAGTGTCGTAGTGTATCTAGATTTTGTCCACAGTTATATATCGACGTAGAACTCGTCAGGATTGCGACGTAAAGGTGCCAAGCTTCCGAATCGATCACACGATTGCGTCTATTCTCCATACAGAGCAAACGCAGCACCGATCTTGCCGAGACCTTTGTCAGACCTAATTTTTGGTGCAAGATTGAGAACACTGTACCTTGTGATAAATCTGTGGACTCGTCGATCACTCCAAACCATATCCTGGATTTTGTCAATAATATCTGAGGAAGTCACTTCTAATGGTCGCCCGGAACGATGTTCATCATTTGTGGATGTATGGCCACGTTTAAATTCATTTATCCAATTGTAAATTGTTGCAAACGCAGGAGCAGATGTGCCATGAACTTGAATCAACTCGGCTTTTATCTGGTAAGTCTTTTAAATAGAAGTGGTTAATAATCGCACCATTTTCCAAAGAAGCACAAGATTATTGACTCCATCGCCTATGGCAACGAAACCACGTGACGGATATAACCGAAACTTAAACTGCCATCTAATAAGACACGACGATTACTAAATACAACTTTTTGGTGCTATGTGTGTAATTTCTTGGATTTTCTAAGCACTTACTGAACGTCCCTTGTATTATTTGAGTAACGCGTCAACGGATTCTACTTTAGGTAGTAGTAGTGGTCATGGTCGTGGTCATGGTCGTGGTCATGGTGATGCTGGTCGTGGTGGTCATGTTGGTGGTTGTGGTCATGGTGATGCTGGTCGTGGTGTTCATGTTGGTGGTTGTGGTGGTCGTGATGTTCATGTTGGTGGTGGTCATGCTGTTCATGTAGCTGGTGGTGGTGGTCGTGGTCATGGAGATGCTGGTCGTGGTGGTCATGGTGGTGATGGTCGTGGTGGTCATGGTGGCGATGGTCGTGGTGGTGTACATGGTGGTCATGGTGGTGCTGGTCGTGGTGTACATGGTGGTGGTGGTCGTGGTGGTCGTGCTGTTCATGTTGGTGGTGGTCGTGGTGTTCATGGTGGTGCTGGTGGTGCTGGTCGTGGTGTACATGGTGGTGGTGGTCGTGGTGTACATGTTGGTGCTGGTCGTGGTGGTCGTGGTGTTCATGTTGGTGGTCGTCGTGGTGTTCACGTTGGTGGTCATGGTGTTCATGGTCCTGGTCGTGGTGTTCATAGTGGTGGTCGTGGTGTTCATGTTGGTGGTGGTGGTTGTGGTCGTAGTGGTCATGGTGATGCTGGTCGTGGTGGTCATGGTGGTACCGGACGTGGTTGTCATGGTGTTCATGCTGGTGGTTGTCATGGTGTTCATGTTGGTGGAGGTCGTGGTGTTCATGTTGATGGTGGTGGTCGTGGTCATGGTGATGCTGGTCGTGGTGGTCATTGAGGTGCTGGTCGTGGTCGTGGTCATGTTGATGCTGGTCGTGGTGGTCATTGTGGTGCTGGTCGTGGTGGTCATGGTGTTCATGTTGGTGGTGGTCATGGTGTTCATGTTGGTGGTGCTCATGGTGTTCATGTTGTTGGAGGTCGTGGTGTTCATGTTGGGGGTGATGGTCGTGGTCATGGTGATGATGGTCGTGGTGGTCATTCTGGTGCTGGTCGTGGTCGTGGTCATGGTGATGCTGGTCGTGGTGGTCGTGGTGGTCATGGTCATGCTGGTCGTGGTGGTCATGTTGGTGGTTGTGGTCATGGTGGTCGTCATGGTGGTGGTCATGGTCGTGGTAGTGGTCGTGGTCGTGGTGGTCATGTTGGTGGTTGTGGTGGTCATGGTGATGCTGGTCAAGGTGTTCATGTTGGTGGTTTTGGTCGTGGTGGTCGTCATGGTGGTGGTCGTGGTGGTCATGGTGATGCTGGTCGTGGTGTTCATGTTGGTGGTTGTGGTCGTGGTGGTCGTGGTGTTCATGTTAGTGGTTGTGGTCGTGGTGGTCGTCATGGTGGTGGTCATGGTGATGCTGGTCGAGGTCGTGGTGGTGGGTATGGTGTTGGTCGTGGTGGTCTGGTCATGGTGGTCGAGGTCGTGGTGGTGATCATGGTGATGCTGGTCGAGGTCGTGGTGGTCATGGTGATGCTGGTCGTGGTCGTGGTGTTCATGTTGGTGGTCGTGGTCATGGTGCTGGTCGTGGTGGTCATGATGTTCATGGTGGTGGTCATGGTGTTAATGTTGGTGGTGGTCGTGGTTGTCATTTTGGTGGTGGTGGTCCTGGTGGTCATTGCGTTCATGTTGGTGGTGGTCGTTCTGTTCATGTTGGTGGTGGTCATGGTGTTCATGTTGGTGGTCGTGATGTTCATGTTGGTAGTGGTCGTGGTATTCATGTTGGTGGTCGTGGTGTTCATGTTGGTGGTGGTCGTGGTGTTCATCTTGGTGATGGTGGTCGTGGTGTTCATGTTGGTGGTGGTGGTCATGGTGTTCATGTTGATGGTGGTGGTCGTGGTGTTCATGTTGATGCTGGTGGTCGTGGTGTTCATGTTGGTGGTGGTGGTCGTGGTGCTCATATTGGTGGTGGTGGTCGTGGTCTTCATGTTGGTGGTGCTGGTCATGGTGTTCACGATGGTGGTCATGGTGTTCATGTTGCTGGTGGTGGTCGTGGTGTTCATGTTGATGGTCGTGGTGTTCATGTTGGTGGTGGTCATGTTGTTCATATTGGTGGTCGTGGTGTTCATGTTGGTGGTGGTGGTCGTGGTCATGGAAATGTTGGTCGTGGTGGTCATGGTGGTGATGGTCGTGGAGGTGTTCATGGTGGTCATGTTGGTGCTGGTCGTGGTGTACATGGTGGTGCTGGTCGTGGTGGTCGTGGTGTTCACGTTGGTGGTGGTCGTTGTGTTCATGTTGGTGGTGGTCATGGGTTCATGTTGCTGGTGGTCGTGGTGTTCATGTTGGTGGTGGTCATGGTGTTCATGGTGCTGGTCGTGGTGTTCATGGTGGTGGTCGTGGTGGTCGTGATATTCATGTTGGTGGTGGTTGTAGTCGTAGTGGTCATGGTGATGCTGGTCGTGGTGGTCATGGTGTTCATGTTGGTGCATGGTGTTCATGTTGGTGATAGTCGTGTTGTTCATGTTGGTGGTGGGCGTGGTCATGGAGATGCTGGTCGTGGTGGTCATGGTGGTGATGGTTGTGGTGGTGTTCATGGTGGTCATGGTGGTGCTGGTCGTGGTGTACATGGTGGTGCTGGTCGTGGTGTTTATGTTGGTGGTGGTCGTGGTGTTCACGTTGGTAGTGGTCGTGGTGTTCATGTTGTTGGTGGTCATGGTGTTCATATTGGTGGTCGTGGTGTTCATGTTGGTGGTGGTGGTGGTGGTCATGGAGATGCTGGTCCTGGTGGTCATGGTGGTGATGGTAGGGAGGTGTTCATGGTGGTCATGTTGGTGCTGGTCGTGCTGTACATGGTGGTGCTGGTCGTGGTGGTCGTGGTGTTCATGTTGGTGGTGGTCGTGGTGTTCACGTTGGTGGTGGTCGTGGTGTTCATGTTGGTGGTGGTCATGGTGGTCATGTTGATAGTGGTCGTGGTGTTCATGTTGGTGGTGGTCATGGTGTTCATGGTGCTTGTCGTGGTGTTCATGGTGGTGGTCGTGGTGGTCGTGGTATTCATGTTGGAGGTGGTTGTGGTCGTAGTGGTCATGGTGATGCTGGTCGTGGTGGTCATGGTGTTCATGTTGGTCCATGGTGTTCATGTTGGTGGTAGTCGTGGTGTTCATGTTGGTGGTGGTCATGGTGTTCATGTTGGTGGTCGTCGTGGTGTTCATGTTGGTGGTGGTCATGATGTTCATGTTGGTGGTGGTCGTGGTGTCCATGTTGGTGGTGGTCATGGTGTTCATGGTCCTGCTCGTGGTGTTCATGTTGGTGGTGGTGGTTGTGGTCGTAGTGGTCATGGTGATGCTGGTCGTGGTGGTCATGGTGGTACTGGTCGTGGTTGTCATGGTGTTCATGTTGGTGGAGGTCGTGGTGTTCATGTTCATGGAGATCGTGGTGTTCATGTTGGTGGTGGTGGTCGTGGTCATGGTGATGCTGGTCGTGGTGGTCATTGTGGTGCTGGTCGTGGTCGTGGTCACGCTGATGCTGGTCGTGGTGGTCATTGTGGTGCTGGTGGAGGTCGTGGTCATGGTGCTGGTCGTGGTGGTGGTCATGGTGGTGTTGGTCGTGGTCGTGGTCATGATGGAGCTGGTCGTGGTCGTGGTCATGGTGATGCTGGTGGTGGTGGTCATTGTGGTGCTGGTCGTGGTGGTCATGGTGTTCATGTTGGTGGTGGTCATGGTGTTCATGTTGGTGGTGGTCATGGTGTTCATATTGGTGTAGGTCGTGGTGTTCATGTTGGTGGTGGTCATGGTGGTGCTGGTCGTGGTGGTCATGGTGATGCTGGTCGTGGTGGTCATTGTGGTGCTGGTCGAGGTCATGGTCATGGTGATGCTGGTCGTGGTGCTGGTCGTGGTGCTGGTCGTGGTGGTGGTCATGGTGGTGAAGGTCGTGGTGGTGTTCGTCGCGGTTGTGGTCATGGTGATGCTGGTCGTGGTGGTTGTGGTGGTGTCAGTCAGTATTGGACTTGAGACAGCAAATATCCTTGTGTTTTACCTTGACTTGGTGGTGGTCATGGTGCTGGTCATGGTGGTGGCAGTACTGTGTCATATGGCTGGTGACCGTATTGGACTTGAGACAGTACTATCCTTGTGTTTTACCTTGACGTGGTGGTGGTCATGGTGCTGGATGTGGTGGTGGCAGTACTGTGTCATATGGCTGGTGTCAGTATTGGACTTGAGTCAGCCACTATCCTTGTGTTTTACCTTGGCGTGGTGGTGGTCATGGTGCTGGATGTGGTTGTGGCAGTACCGTGTCATATGGCTGGTGTCAATATTGGACTTGAGACAGCCACTATCCTTGTGTTTTACCTTGACGTGGTGGTGGTCATGGTGCTGAATGTGGTTGTGGCAGTACCGTGTCATATGGCTGGTGTCAGTATTGGACTTGAGACAGCCACTATCCTTGTGTTTTACCTTGGCGTGGTGGTGGTCATGGTGCTGGTCATGGTGCTGGATGTGGTTGTGGCAGTACCGTGTCATATGGCTGGTGTCAGTATTGGACTTGAGACAGCCACTATCCTTTATTTTACCTTGGCGTGGTGGTGGTCATGGTGCTGGATGTGGTTGTGGCAGTACCGTGTCATATGGCTGGTGTCAGTATTGGACTTGAGACAGCCACTATCCTTGTGTTTTACCTTGGCGTGGTGGTGGTCATGGTGCTGGTCATGGTTGTGGCAGTACCGTGTCATATGGCTGGTGTCAGTATTGGACTTGAGACAGCCACTATCCTTGTGTTTTACCTTGGCGTGGTGGTGGTCATGGTGCTGGATGTGGTTGTGGCAGTACCGTGTCATATGGCTGGTGTCAGTATTGGACTTGAGACAGCCACTATCCTTGTGTTTTACCTTGGCGTGGTGGTGGTCATGGTGCTGGATGTGGTTGTGGCAGTACCGTGTCATATGGCTGGTGTCAGTATTGGACTTGAGACAGCCACTATCCTTGTGTTTTACCTTGACGTGGTGGTGGTCATGGTGCTGGTCATGGTGGTGGCAGTACTGTGTCATATGGCTGCTGTCAGTATTGGACTTGAGACAGCCACTATCCTTGTGTTTTACCTAGACGTGGTGGTGGTGGTCATGGTGCTGGATGTGGTTGTGGCAGTACCGTGTCATATGGCTGGTGTGATAATTGGACTTGAGACAGCCACTATCCTTGTGTTTTACCTTGGCGTGGTGATGGTCATGGTGCTGGATGTGGTTGTGGCAGTACCGTGTCATATGGCTGGTGTCAGTATTGGACTTGAGACAGCCACTATCCTTGTGTTTTACCTTGGCGTGGTGGTGGTCATGGTGCTGGATGTGGTTGTGGCAGTACTGTGTCATATGGCTGGTGTCAGTATTGGACTTGAGACAGCCACTATCCTTGTGTTTTACCTTGGCGTGATGGTGGTCATGGTGCTGGTCATGGTGTTGACAGTACTGTGTCATATGGCTGGTGTCAGTATTGGACATGAGACAGCCCCTATCCTTGTGTTTTACCTTGGCGTGGTGGTGGTCATGGTGCTGGATGTGGTTGTGGCAGTACCGTGTCATATGGCTGGTGTCTGTATTGGACCTGAGACAGCCACTATCCTTGTGTTTTACCTTGGCGTGGTGGTGGTCATGGTGCTCTATGTGGTTGTGGCAGTACCGTGTCATATGGCTGGTGTCAGTATTGGACTTGAGACAGCCACTATTCTTGTGTTTTACCTAGACGTGGTGGTGGTGGTGGTCATGGTGCTGGATTTTGTTGTGGCAGTACCGTGTCATATGGCTGGTGTCAGTATTGGACTTGAGACAGCCACTATCCTTGTGTTTTACCTTGGCGTGGTGGTGGTGGTCATGGTGCTGGATGTGGTGGTGGCAGTACCGTGTCATATGGCTGGTGTCAGTATTGGACTTGAGACAGCCACTATCCTTGTGTTTTACCTTGACGTGGTGGTGGTCATGGTGCTGGATGTGGTTGTGGCAGTACCGTGTCATATGGCTGGTGTCAGTATTGGACTTGATACAGCCACTATCCTTGTGTTTTACCTTGGCGTGGTGGTGGTCATGGTGCTGGATGTGGTTGTGGCAGTACCGTGTCATATGGCTGGTGTCAGTATTGGACTTGAGACAGCCACTATCCTTGTGTTTTACCTTGGCGTGGTGGTGGTCATGGTGCTGGATGTGGTTGTGGCAGTACTGTGTCATATGGCTGGTGTCAGTATTGGACTTGAGACAGCCACTATCCTTGTGTTTTACCTTGGCGTGGTGGTGGTCATGGTGCTGGTCATGGTGTTGACAGTACTGTGTCATATGGCTGGTGTCAGTATTGGACATGAGACAGCCCCTATCCTTGTGTTCTACCTTGGCGTGGTGGTGGTCATGGTGCTGGATGTGGTTGTGGCAGTACCGTGTCATATGGCTGGTGTCAGTATTGGACCTGAGACAGCCACTATCCTTGTGTTTTACCTTGGCGTGGTGGTGGTCATGGTGCTCTATGTGGTTGTGACAGTACCGTGTCATATGGCTGGTGTCAGTATTGGACTTGAGACAGCCACTATTCTTGTGTTTTACCTAGACGTGGTGGTGGTGGTGGTCATGGTGCTGGATTTTGTTGTGGCAGTACCGTGTCATATGGCTGGTGTCAGTATTGGACTTGATACAGCCACTATCCTTGTGTTTTACCTTGGCGTGGTGGTGGTCATGGTGCTGGATGTGGTTGTGGCAGTACCGTGTCATATGGCTGGTGTCAGTATTGGACTTGAGACAGCCACTATCCTTGTGTTTTACCTTGGCGTGGTGGTGGTCATGGTGCTGGATGTGGTTGTGGCAGTACTGTGTCATATGGCTGGTGTCAGTATTGGACTTGAGACAGCCACTATCCTTGTGTTTTACCTTGGCGTGGTGGTGGTCATGGTGCTGGTCATGGTGTTGACAGTACTGTGTCATATGGCTGGTGTCAGTATTGGACATGAGACAGCCCCTATCCTTGTGTTCTACCTAGGCGTGGTGGTGGTCATGGTGCTGGATGTGGTTGTGGCAGTACCGTGTCATATGGCTGGTGTCAGTATTGGACCTGAGACAGTACTATCCTTGTGTTTTACCTTGGCGTGGTGGTGGTCATGGTGCTGGATGTGGTTGTGGCAATACCGTGTCATATGGCTGGTGTCAGTATTGGACTTGATACAGCCACTATCCTTGTGTTTTACCTTGGCGTGGTGGTGGTCATGGTGCTGGATGTGGTTGTGGCAGTACCGTGTCATATGGCTGGTGTCAGTATTGGACTTGATACAGCCACTATCCTTGTGTTTTACCTTGGCGTGGTGGTGGTCATGGTGCTCTATGTGGTTGTGGCAGTACCGTGTCACATGGCTGGTGTCAGTATTGGACTTGAGTCAGCCACTATCCTTGTGTTTTACCTAGACGTGGTGGTGGTCATGTTGCTGGATGTGGTTGTGGCAGTACTGTGTCATATGGCTGGTGTCAGTATTGGACTTGAGACAGCCACTATCCTTGTGTTTTACCTTGGCGTGGTGGTCATGGTGCTGGATGTGGTTGTGGCAGTAACGTGTCATATGGCTGGTGTCAGTATTGGACTTGAGACAGCCACTATCCTTGTGTTTTACCTTGGCGTGGTGGTGGTCATGGTGCTGGATGTGGTTGTGGCAATACCGTGTCATATGGCTGGTGTCAGTATTGGACTTGAGACAGCCACTATCCTTGTGTTTTACCTTGGCGTGGTGGAGGTGGTCATGGTGCTGGATGTGGTGGTGACAGTACCGTGTCATATGGCTGGTGTCAGTATTGGGCTTGAGACAGCCACTATCCTTGTGTTTTACCTAGACGTGGTGGTGGTCATGGTGCTGGATGTGGTTGTGGCAGTACCGTGTCACATGGCTGGTGTCAGTATTGGACTTGAATCAGCCACTATCCTTGTGTTTTACCTTGGCGTGGTGGTGGTCATGGTGCTGGATGTGGTTGTGGCAGTACCGTGTCATATGGCAGGTGTCAGTATTGGACTTGAGACAGTACTATCCTTGTGTTTTACCTTGGCGTGGTGGTGGTCATGGTGCTGGATGTGGTTGTGGCAATACCGTGTCATATGGCTGGTGTCAGTATTGGACTTGAGACAGCCACTATCCTTGTGTTTTACCTTGGCGTGGTGGCGGTGGTAATGGTGCTGGATGTGGTGGTGACAGTACCGTGTCATATGGCTGGTGTCAGTATTGGGCTTGAGACAGCCACTATCCTTGTGTTTTACCTAGACGTGGTGGTGGTCATGGTGCTGGATGTGGTTGTGGCAGTACCGTGTCATATGGCTGGTGTCAGTATTGGACTTGAGACAGTACTATCCTTGTGTTTTACCTTGACATGGTGGTGGTCATGGTGCTGGATTTGGTTGTGGCAATACCGTGTCATATGGCTGGTGTCAGTATTGGACTTGAGACAGCCACTATCCTTGTGTTTTACCTTGACGTGGTGGTGGTCATGGTGCTGGTCATGGTGCTGGATGTGGTTGTGACAGTACCGTGGCATATGGCTGGTGTCAGTATTGGACTTGAGACAGCCACTATCCTTGTGTTTTACCTTGGCGTGGTGGTGGTCATGGTGCTGGATGTGGTTGTGGGAGTACCGTGTCATATGGCTGGTGTCAGTATTGGACTTGAGACAGCCACTATCCTTGTGTTTTACCTTGGCGTGGTGGTGGTCATGGTGCTGGTCATGGTGGTGGCAGTACTGTGTCATATGGCTGGTGTCAGTATTTGACTTGAGACAGCCACTATCCTTGTGTTTTACCTAGACGTGGTGGTGGTCATGGTGCTGGTCATGGTGGTGGCAGTACTGTGTCATATGGCTGGTGTCAGTATTGGACTTGAGACAGCCACTATCCTTGTGTTTTACCTTGGCGTGGTGGTAGTCATGGTGCTGAATGTGGTTGTGGCAGTACTGTGTCATATGACTGGTGTCAGTATTGGACTTGAGACAGCCACTATCCTTGTGTTTTACCTTGGCGTGGTGGTGGTCATGGTGCTGGATGTGGTTGTGGCAGTACCGTGTCATATGGCTGGTGTCAGTATTGGACTTGAGACAGCCACTATCCTTGTGTTTTACCTTGGCGTGGTGGTGGTCATGGTGCTGGATGTGGTTGTGGCAGTACCGTGTCATATGGCTGGTGTCGGTATTGGACTTGAGACAGCCACTATCCTTGTGTTTTACCTTGGCGTGGTGGTGGTCATGGTGGTGGTCATGGTGCTGGTCATGGTGGTGGTCATGGTGCTGGTCATGGTGCTGGATGTGGTGGTGACAGTACCGTGTCATATGGCTGGTGTCAGTATTGGACTTGAGACAGCCACTATCCTTGTGTTTTACCTTGGCGTGGTGGTGGTGGTCATGGTGCTGGATGTGGTGGTGACAGTACCGTGTCATATGGCTGGTGTCAGTATTGGACTTGAGACAGCCACTATCCTTGTGTTTTACCTTGGCGTGGTGGTGGTGGTCATGGTGCTGGATGTGGTTGTGGCAGTACCGTGTCATATGGCTGGTGTCAGTATTGGACTTGAGACAGCCACTATCCTTGTGTTTTACCTTGGCGTGGTGGTGGTGGTCATGGTGCTGGATGTGGTTGTGGCAGTACCGTGTCATATGGCTGGTGTCAGTATTGGACTTGAGTCAGCCACTATCCTTGTGTTTTACCTTGGCGTGGTGGTGGTGGTCATGGTGCTGGATGTGGTTGTGGCAGTACCGTGTCATATGGCTGGTGTCAGTATTGGACTTGAGACAGCCACTATCCTTGTGTTTTACCTTGGCGTGGTGGTGGTCATGGTGCTGGATGTGGTTGTGGCAGTACCGTGTCATATGGCTGGTGTCAATATTGGACTTGAGACAGCCACTATCCTTGTGTTTTACCTTGGCGTGGTGGTGGTGGTCATGGTGCTGGATGTGGTTGTGGCAGTACCGTGTCATATGGCTGGTGTCAGTATTGGACTTGAGACAGCCACTATCCTTGTGTTTTACCTTGGCGTGGTGGTGGTGGTCATGGTGCTGGATGTGGTTGTGGCAGTACCGTGTCATATGGCTGGTGTCAGTATTGGACTTGAGTCAGCCACTATCCTTGTGTTTTACCTTGGCGTGGTGGTGGTGGTCATGGTGCTGGATGTGGTTGTGGCAGTACCGTGTCATATGGCTGGTGTCAGTATTGGACTTGAGACAGCCACTATCCTTGTGTTTTACCTTGGCGTGGTGGTGGTGGTCATGGTGCTGGATGTGGTTGTGGCAGTACCGTGTCATATGGCTGGTGTCAGTATTGGACTTGAGACAGCCACTATCCTTGTGTTTTACCTAGACGTGGTGGTGGTCATGGTGCTGGATGTGGTTGTGGCAGTACCGTAGCACATGGCTGGTGTCAGTATTGGACTTGAGTCAGCCACTATCCTTGTGTTTTACCTTGGCGTGGTGGTGGTCATGGTGCTGGATGTGGTTGTGGCAGTACCGTGTCATATGGCTGGTGTCAGTATTGGACTTGAGACAGTACTATCCTTGTGTTTTACCTTGGCGTGGTGGTGGTCATGGTGCTGGATGTGGTTGTGGCAATACCGTGTCATATGGCTGGTGTCAGTATTGGACTTGAGACAGCCACTATCCTTGTGTTTTACCTTGGCGTGGTGGCGGTGGTCATGGTGCTGGATGTGGTGGTGACTGTACCGTGTCATATGGCTGGTGTCAGTATTGGGCTTGAGACAGCCACTATCCTTGTGTTTTACCTAGACGTGGTGGTGGTCATGGTGCTGGTCATGGTGTTGCCAGTACTGTGTCATATGGCTGGTGTCAGTATTGGACATGAGACAGCCCCTATCCTTGTGTTTTACCTTGGCGTGGTGGTGTTCATGGTGCTGGATGTGGTTGTGGCAGTACCGTGTCATATGGCTGGTGTCAGTATTGGACCTGAGACAGCCACTATCCTTGTGTTTTACCTTGGCGTGGTGGTGGTCATGGTGCTCTATGTGGTTGTGGCAGTACCGTGTCATATGGCTGGTGTCAGTATTGGACTTGAGACAGCCACTATTCTTGTGTTTTACCTAGACGTGGTGGTGGTGGTGGTCATGGTGCTGGATTTTGTTGTGGCAGTACCGTGTCATATGGCTGGTGTCAGTATTGGACTTGAGACAGCCACTATCCATGTGTTTTACCTTGGCGTGGTGGTGGTGGTCATGGTGCTGGATGTGCTTGTGGCAGTACCGTGTCATATGGCTGGTGTCAGTATTGGACTTGAGACAGCCACTATCCTTGTGTTTTACCTTGACGTGGTGGTGGTCATGGGGCTGGATGTGGTTGTGGCAGTACCGTGTCATATGGCTGGTGTCAGTATTGGACTTGAGACAGCCACTATCCTTGTGTTTTACCTTGGCGTGGTGGTGGTCATGGTGCTGGATGTGGTTGTGGCAGTACCGTGTCATATGGCTGGTGTCAGTATTGGACTTGAGACAGCCACTATCCTTGTGTTTTACCTTGGCGTGGTGGTGGTCATGGTGCTGGATGAGGTTGTGGCAGTACTGTGTCATATGGCTGGTGTCAGTATTGCACTTGAGACAGCCACTATCCTTGTGTTTTACCTAGACGTGGTGGTGGTCATGGTGCTGGATGTGGTTGTGGCAGTACCGTGTCACATGGCTGGTGTCAGTATTGGACTTGAGTCAGCCACTATCCTTGTGTTTTACCTTGGCGTGGTGGTGGTCATGGTGCTGGATGTGGTTGTGGCAGCACCGTGTCATATGGCAGGTGTCAGTATTGGACTTGAGACAGTACTATCCTTGTGTTTTACCTTGGCGTGGTGGTGGTCATGGTGCTGGATGTGGTTGTGGCAATACCGTGTCATATGGCTGGTGTCAGTATTGGACTTGAGACAGCCACTATCCTTGTGTTTTACCTTGCGTGGTGGCGGTGGTAATGGTGCTGGATGTGGTGGTGACAGTACCGTGTCATATGGCTGGTGTCAGTATTGGGCTTGAGACAGCCACTATCCTTGTGTTTTACCTAGACGTGGTGGTGGTCATGGTGCTGGATGTGGTTGTGGCAGTACCGTGTCATATGGCTGGTGTCAGTATTGGACTTGAGACAGTACTATCCTTGTGTTTTACCTTGGCGTGGTGGTGGTCATGGTGCTGGATGTGGTTGTGGCAATACCGTGTCATATGGCTGGTGTCAGTATTGGACTTGAGACAGCCACTATCCTTGTGTTTTACCTTGGCGTGGTGGCGGTGGTCATGGTGCTGGATGTGGTGGTGACTGTACCGTGTCATATGGCTGGTGTCAGTATTGGGCTTGAGACAGCCACTATCCTTGTGTTTTACCTAGACGTGGTGGTGGTCATGGTGCTGGTCATGGTGTTGCCAGTACTGTGTCATATGGCTGGTGTCAGTATTGGACATGAGACAGCCCCTATCCTTGTGTTTTACCTTGGCGTGGTGGTGTTCATGGTGCTGGATGTGGTTGTGGCAGTACCGTGTCATATGGCTGGTGTCAGTATTGGACCTGAGACAGCCACTATCCTTGTGTTTTACCTTGGCGTGGTGGTGGTCATGGTGCTCTATGTGGTTGTGGCAGTACCGTGTCATATGGCTGGTGTCAGTATTGGACTTGAGACAGCCACTATTCTTGTGTTTTACCTAGACGTGGTGGTGGTGGTGGTCATGGTGCTGGATTTTGTTGTGGCAGTACCGTGTCATATGGCTGGTGTCAGTATTGGACTTGAGACAGCCACTATCCATGTGTTTTACCTTGGCGTGGTGGTGGTGGTCATGGTGCTGGATGTGCTTGTGGCAGTACCGTGTCATATGGCTGGTGTCAGTATTGGACTTGAGACAGCCACTATCCTTGTGTTTTACCTTGACGTGGTGGTGGTCATGGGGCTGGATGTGGTTGTGGCAGTACCGTGTCATATGGCTGGTGTCAGTATTGGACTTGAGACAGCCACTATCCTTGTGTTTTACCTTGGCGTGGTGGTGGTCATGGTGCTGGATGTGGTTGTGGCAGTACCGTGTCATATGGCTGGTGTCAGTATTGGACTTGAGACAGCCACTATCCTTGTGTTTTACCTTGGCGTGGTGGTGGTCATGGTGCTGGATGAGGTTGTGGCAGTACTGTGTCATATGGCTGGTGTCAGTATTGCACTTGAGACAGCCACTATCCTTGTGTTTTACCTAGACGTGGTGGTGGTCATGGTGCTGGATGTGGTTGTGGCAGTACCGTGTCACATGGCTGGTGTCAGTATTGGACTTGAGTCAGCCACTATCCTTGTGTTTTACCTTGGCGTGGTGGTGGTCATGGTGCTGGATGTGGTTGTGGCAGCACCGTGTCATATGGCAGGTGTCAGTATTGGACTTGAGACAGTACTATCCTTGTGTTTTACCTTGGCGTGGTGGTGGTCATGGTGCTGGATGTGGTTGTGGCAATACCGTGTCATATGGCTGGTGTCAGTATTGGACTTGAGACAGCCACTATCCTTGTGTTTTACCTTGCGTGGTGGCGGTGGTAATGGTGCTGGATGTGGTGGTGACAGTACCGTGTCATATGGCTGGTGTCAGTATTGGGCTTGAGACAGCCACTATCCTTGTGTTTTACCTAGACGTGGTGGTGGTCATGGTGCTGGATGTGGTTGTGGCAGTACCGTGTCATATTGCTGGTGTCAGTATTGGACTTGAGACAGTACTATCCTTGTGTTTTACCTTGACATGGTGGTGGTCATGGTGCTGGATGTGGTTGTGGCAATACCGTGTCATATGGCTGGTGTCAGTATTGGACTTGAGACAGCCACTATCCTTGTGTTTTACCTTGACGTGGTGGTGGTCATGGTGCTGGTCATGGTGCTGGTCATGGTGCTGGATGTGGTTGTGACAGTACCGTGGCATATGGCTGGTGTCAGTATTGGACTTGAGACAGCCACTATCCTTGTGTTTTACCTTGGCGTGGTGGTGGTGGTCATGGTGCTGGATGTGGTTGTGGCAATACCGTGTCATATGGCTGGTGTCAGTATTGGACTTGAGACAGCCACTATCCTTGTGTTTTACCTTGGCGTGGTGGTGGTCATGGTGCTGGTCATGGTGGTGGCAGTACTGTGTTATATGGCTGGTGTCAGTATTGGACTTGAGACAGCCACTATCCTTGTGTTTTACCTAGACGTGGTGGTGGTCATGGTGCTGGTCATGGTGGTGGCAGTACTGTGTCATATGGCTGGTGTCAGTATTGGACTTGAGACAGCCACTATCCTTGTGTTTTACCTTGGCGTGGTGGTAGTCATGGTGCTGAATGTGGTTGTGGCAGTACTGTTTCATATGACTGGTGTCAGTATTGGACTTGAGACAGCCACTATCCTTGTGTTTTACCTTGGCGTGGTGGTGGTCATGGTGCTGGATGTGGTTGTGGCAGTACCGTGTCATATGGCTGGTGTCAGTATTGGACTTGAGACAGCCACTATCCTTGTGTTTTACCTTGGCGTGGTGGTGGTCATGGTGCTGGATGTGGTTGTGGCAGTACCGTGTCATATGGCTGGTGTCGGTATTGGACTTGAGACAGCCACTATCCTTGTGTTTTACCTTGGCGTGGTGGTGGTCATGGTGGTGGTCATGGTGCTGGTCATGGTGGTGGTCATGGTGCTGGTCATGGTGCTGGATGTGGTGGTGACAGTACCGTGTCATATGGCTGGTGTCAGTATTGGACTTGAGACAGCCACTATCCTTGTGTTTTACCTTGGCGTGGTGGTGGTGGTCATGGTGCTGGGTGTGGTGGTGACAGTACCGTGTCATATGGCTGGTGTCAGTATTGGACTTGAGACAGCCACTATCCTTGTGTTTTACCTTGGCGTGGTGGTGGTCATGGTGCTGGATGTGGTTGTGGCAGTACCGTGTCATATGGCTGGTGTCAATATTGGACTTGAGACAGCCACTATCCTTGTGTTTTACCTTGGCGTGGTGGTGGTGGTCATGGTGCTGGATGTGGTTGTGGCAGTACCGTGTCATATGGCTGGTGTCAGTATTGGACTTGAGACAGCCACTATCCTTGTGTTTTACCTTGGCGTGGTGGTGGTGGTCATGGTGCTGGATGTGGTTGTGGCAGTACCGTGTCATATGGCTGGTGTCAGTATTGGACTTGAGTCAGCCACTATCCTTGTGTTTTACCTTGGCGTGGTGGTGGTGGTCATGGTGCTGGATGTGGTTGTGGCAGTACCGTGTCATATGGCTGGTGTCAGTATTGGACTTGAGACAGCCACTATCCTTGTGTTTTACCTTGGCGTGGTGGTGGTGGTCATGGTGCTGGATGTGGTTGTGGCAGTACCGTGTCATATGGCTGGTGTCAGTATTGGACTTGAGACAGCCACTATCCTTGTGTTTTACCTAGACGTGGTGGTGGTCATGGTGCTGGATGTGGTTGTGGCAGTACCGTGTCACATGGCTGGTGTCAGTATTGGACTTGAGTCAGCCACTATCCTTGTGTTTTACCTTGGCGTGGTGGTGGTCATGGTGCTGGATGTGGTTGTGGCAGTACCGTGTCATATGGCTGGTGTCAGTATTGGACTTGAGACAGTACTATCCTTGTGTTTTACCTTGGCGTGGTGGTGGTCATGGTGCTGGATGTGGTTGTGGCAATACCGTGTCATATGGCTGGTGTCAGTATTGGACTTGAGACAGCCACTATCCTTGTGTTTTACCTTGGCGTGGTGGCGGTGGTCATGGTGCTGGATGTGGTGGTGACTGTACCGTGTCATATGGCTGGTGTCAGTATTGGGCTTGAGACAGCCACTATCCTTGTGTTTTACCTAGACGTGGTGGTGGTCATGGTGCTGGATGTGGTTGTGGCAGTACCGTGTCATATGGCTGGTGTCAGTATTGGACTTGAGACAGCCACTATCCTTGTGTTTTACCTTGGCGTGGTGGTGGTCATGGTGCTGGATGTGGTTGTGGCAGTACTGTGTCATATGGCTGGTGTCAGTATTGGACTTGAGACAGCCACTATTCTTGTTTTTTACCTTGGCGTGATGGTGGTCATGGTGCTGGTCATGGTGTTGACAGTACTGTGTCATATGGCTGGTGTCAGTATTGGACATGAGACAGCCCCTATCCTTGTGTTTTACCTTGGCGTGGTGGTGTTCATGGTGCTGGATGTGGTTGTGGCAGTACCGTGTCATATGGCTGGTGTCAGTATTGGACCTGAGACAGCCACTATCCTTGTGTTTTACCTTGGCGTGGTGGTGGTCATGGTGCTCTATGTGGTTGTGGCAGTACCGTGTCATATGGCTGGTGTCAGTATTGGACTTGAGACAGCCACTATTCTTGTGTTTTACCTAGACGTGGTGGTGGTGGTGGTCATGGTGCTGGATTTTGTTGTGGCAGTACCGTGTCATATGTCTGGTGTCAGTATTGGACTTGAGACAGCCACTATCCATGTGTTTTACCTTGGCGTGGTGGTGGTGGTCATGGTGCTGGATGTGGTTGTGGCAGTACCGTGTCATATGGCTGGTGTCAGTATTGGACTTGAGACAGCCACTATCCTTGTGTTTTACCTTGACGTGGTGGTGGTCATGGTGCTGGATGTGGTTGTGGCAGTACCGTGTCATATGGCTGGTGTCAGTATTGGACTTGAGACAGCCACTATCCTTGTGTTTTACCTTGGCGTGGTGGTGGTCATGGTGCTGGATGTGGTTGTGGCAGTACCGTGTCATATGGCTGGTGTCAGTATTGGAATTGAGACAGCCACTATCCTTGTGTTTTACCTTGGCGTGGTGGTCATGGTGCTGGATGTGGTTGTGGCAGTACCGTGTCATATGGCTGGTGTCAGTATTGGACTTGAGACAGCCACTATCCTTGTGTTTTACCTTGGCGTGGTGGCGGTGGTCATGGTGCTGGATGTGGTGGTGACAGTACCGTGTCATATGGCTGGTGTCAGTATTGGGCTTGAGACAGCCACTATCCTTGTGTTTTACCTAGACGTGGTGGTGGTCATGGTGCTGGATGTGGTTGTGGCAGTACCGTGTCATATGGCTGGTGTCAGTATTGGACTTGAGTCAGCCACTATCCTTGTGTTTTACCTTGGCGTGGTGGTGGTCATGGTGCTGGATGTGGTTGTGGCAGTACCGTGTCATATGGCAGGTGTCAGTATTGGACTTGAGACAGTACTATCCTTGTGTTTTACCTTGGCGTGGTGGTGGTCATGGTGCTGGATGTGGTGGTGACAGTACCGTGTCATATGGCTCGTGTCAGTATTGGGCTTGAGACAGCCACTATCCTTGTGTTTTACCTAGACGTGGTGGTGGTCATGGTGCTGGATGTGGTGGTGACAGTACCGTGTCATATGGCTGGTGTCAGTATTGGGCTTGAGACAGCCACTATCCTTGTGTTTTACCTAGACGTGGTGGTGGTCATGGTGCTGGATGTGGTTGTGGCAGTACCGTGTCATATGGCTGGTGTCAGTATTGGACTTGAGACAGTACTATCCTTGTGTTTTACCTTGACGTGGTGGTGGTCATGGTGCTGGATGTGGTTGTGGCAATACCCTGTCATATGGCTGGTGTCAGTATTGGACTTGAGACAGCCACTATCCTTGTGTTTTACCTTGACGTGGTGGTGGTCATGGTGCTGGTCATGGTGCTGGTCATGGTGCTGGATGTGGTTGTGACAGTACCGTGGCATATGGCTGGTGTCAGTATTGGACTTGAGACAGCCACTATCCTTGTGTTTTACCTTGGCGTGGTGGTGGTCATGGTGCTGGATGTGGTTGTGGCAGTACCGTGTCATATGGCTGGTGTCAGTATTGGACTTGAGACAGCCACTATCCTTGTGTTTTACCTTGGCGTGGTGGTGGTCATGGTGCTAGTCATGGTGGTGGCAGTACTGTGTCATATGGCTGGTGTCAGTATTGGACTTGAGACAGCCACTATCCTTGTGTTTTACCTAGACGTGGTGGTGGTCATGGTGCTGGTCATGGTGGTGGCAGTACTGTGTCATATGGCTGGTGTCAGTATTGGACTTGAGACAGCCACTATCCTTGTGTTTTACCTTGGCGTGGTGGTAGTCATGGTGCTGAATGTGGTTGTGGCAGTACTGTGTCATATGACTGGTGTCAGTATTGGACTTGAGACAGCCACTATCCTTGTGTTTTACCTTGGCGTGGTGGTGGTCATGGTGCTGGATGTGGTTGTGGCAGTACCGTGTCATATGGCTGGTGTCAGTATTGGACTTGAGACAGCCACTATCCTTGTGTTTTACCTTGGCGTGGTGGTGGTCATGGTGCTGGATGTGGTTGTGGCAGTACCGTGTCATATGGCTGGTGTCAATATTGAACTTGAGACAGCCACTATCCTTGTGTTTTACCTAGACGTGGTGGTGGTCATGGTGCTGGATGTGGTTGTGGCATTACCGTGTCACATGGCTGGTGTCAGTATTGGACTTGAGTCAGCCACTATCCTTGTGTTTTACCTTGGCGTGGTGGTGGTCATGGTGCTGGATGTGGTTGTGGCAGTACCGTGTCATATGGCTGGTGTCAGTATTGGACTTGAGACAGTACTATCCTTGTGTTTTACCTTGGCGTGGTGGTGGTCATGGTGCTGGATGTGGTTGTGGCAATACCGTGTCATATGGCTGGTGTCAGTATTGGACTTGAGACAGCCACTATCATTGTGTTTTACCTTGGCGTGGTGGCGGTGGTCATGGTGCTGGATGTGGTGGTGACTGTACCGTGTCATATGTTTGGTGTCAGTATTGGGCTTGAGACAGCCACTATCCTTGTGTTTTACCTAGACGTGGTGGTGATCATGGTGCTGGATGTGGTTGTGGCAGTACCGTGTCATATGGCTGGTGTCAGTATTGGACTTGAGACAGCCACTATCCTTGTGTTTTACCTTGGCGTGGTGGAGGTGGTCATGGTGCTGGTCATGGTGGTGACAGTACCGTGTCATATGGCTGGTGTCAGTATTGGACTTGAGACAGCCACTATCCTTGTGTTTTACCTTGGCGTGGTGGTGGTCATGGTGCTGGATGTGGTTGTGGCAGTACCGTGTCATATGGCTGGTGTCAGTATTGGACTTGAGACAGCCACTATCCTTGTGTTTTACCTTGGCGTGGTGGTGGTCATGGTGCTGGATGTGGTTGTGGCAGTACTGTGTCATATGGCTGGTGTCAGTATTGGACTTGAGACAGCCACTATCCTTGTTTTTTACCTTGGCGTGATGGTGGTCATGGTGCTGGTCATGGTGTTGACAGTACTGTGTCATATGGCTGGTGTCAGTATTGGACATGAGACAGCCCCTATCCTTGTGTTTTACCTTGGCGTGGTGGTGTTCATGGTGCTGGATGTGGTTGTGGCAGTACCGTGTCATATGGCTGGTGTCAGTATTGGACCTGAGACAGCCACTATCCTTGTGTTTTACCTTTACGTGGTGGTGGTCATGGTGCTCTATGTGGTTGTGGCAGTACCGTGTCATATGGCTGGTGTCAGTATTGGACTTGAGACAGCCACTATTCTTGTGTTTTACCTAGACGTGGTGGTGGTGGTGGTCATGGTGCTGGATTTTGTTGTGGCAGTACCGTGTCATATGTCTGGTGTCAGTATTGGACTTGAGACAGCCACTATCCATGTGTTTTACCTTGGCGTGGTGGTGGTGGTCATGGTGCTGGATGTGGTTGTGGCAGTACCGTGTCATATGGCTGGTGTCAGTATTGGACTTGAGACAGCCACTATCCTTGTGTTTTACCTTGACGTGGTGGTGGTCATGGTGCTGGATGTGGTTGTGGCAGTACCGTGTCATATGGCTGGTGTCAGTATTGGACTTGAGACAGCCACTATCCTTGTGTTTTACCTTGGCGTGGTGGTGGTCATGGTGCTGGATGTGGTTGTGGCAGTACCGTGTCATATGGCTGGTGTCAGTATTGGACTTGAGACAGCCACTATCCTTGTGTTTTACCTTGGCGTGGTGGTGGTCATGGTGCTGGATGTGGTTGTGGCAGTACTGTGTCATATGGCTGGTGTCAGTATTGGACTTGAGACAGCCACTATCCTTGTGTTTTACCTTGGCGTGGTGGTGGTCATGGTGCTGGTCATGGTGTTGACAGTACTGTGTCATATGGCTGGTGTCAGTATTGGACATGAGACAGCCCCTATCCTTGTGTTCTACCTTGGCGTGGTGGTGGTCATGGTGCTGGATGTGGTTGTGGCAGTACCGTGTCATATGGCTGGTGTCAGTATTGGACCTGAGACAGCCACTATCCTTGTGTTTTACCTTGGCGTGGTGGTGGTCATGGTGCTCTATGTGGTTGTGACAGTACCGTGTCATATGGCTGGTGTCAGTATTGGACTTGAGACAGCCACTATTCTTGTGTTTTGCCTAGACGTAGTGGTGGTGGTGGTCATGGTGCTGGATTTTGTTGTGGCAGTACCGTGTCATATGGCTGGTGTCAGTATTGGACTTGAGACAGCCACTATCCTTGTGTTTTACCTTGGCGTGGTGGTGGTGGTCATGGTGCTGGATGTGGTTGTGGCAGTACCGTGTCATATGGCTGGTGTCAGTATTGGACTTGAGACAGCCACTATCCTTGTGTTTTACCTTGACGTGGTGGTGGTCATGGTGCTGGATGTGGTTGTGGCAGTACCGTGTCATATGGCTGGTGTCAGTATTGGACTTGAGACAGCCACTATCCTTGTGTTTTACCTTGGCGTGGTGGTGGTCATGGTGCTGGATGTGGTTGTGGCAGTACTGTGTCATATGGCTGGTGTCAGTATTGGTCTTGAGACAGCCACTATCCTTGTGTTTTAATTTGGCGTGGTGGTGGTGGTCATGGTGCTGGATGTGGTTGTGGCAGTACCGTGTCATATGGCTGGTGTCAGTATTGGACTTGAGACAGCCACTATCCTTGTGTTTTACCTAGACGTGGTGGTGGTCATGGTGCTGGATGTGGTTGTGGCAGTACCGTGTCACATGGCTGGTGTCAGTATTGGACTTGAGTCAGCCACTATCCTTGTGTTTTACCTAGACGTGGTGGTGGTCATGTTGCTGGATGTGGTTGTGGCAGTACTGTGTCATATGGCTGGTGTCAGTATTGGACTTGAGACAGCCACTATCCTTGTGTTTTACCTTGGCGTGGTGGTCATGGTGCTGGATGTGGTTGTGGCAGTACCGTGTCATATGGCTGGTGTCAGTATTGGACTTGAGACAGCCACTATCCTTGTGTTTTACCTTGGCGTGGTGGCGGTGGTCATGGTGCTGGATGTGGTGGTGACAGTACCGTGTCATATGGCTGGTGTCAGTATTGGGCTTGAGACAGCCACTATCCTTGTGTTTTACCTAGACGTGGTGGTAGTCATGGTGCTGGATGTGGTTGTGGCAGTACCGTGTCACATGGCTGGTGTCAGTATTGGACTTGAGTCAGCCACTATCCTTGTGTTTTACCTAGACGTGGTGGTGGTCATGTTGCTGGATGTGGTTGTGGCAGTACTGTGTCATATGGCTGGTGTCAGTATTGGACTTAAACAGCCCCTATCCTTGTGTTTTACCTTGGCGTGGTGGCGGTGGTCATGGTGCTGGATGTGGTGGTGACAGTACCGTGTCATATGGCTGGTGTCAGTATTGGGCTTGAGACAGCCACTATCCTTGTGTTTTACCTAGATGTGGTGGTGGTCATGGTGCTGGATGTGGTTGTGGCAGTACCGTGTCATATGGCTGGTGTCAGTATTGGACTTGAGACAGCCACTATCCTTGTGTTTTACCTAGACGTGGTGGTGGTCATGGTGCTGGATGTGGTTGTGGCAGTACCGTGTCACATGGCTGGAGTCAGTATTGGACTTGAGTCAGCCACTATCCTTGTGTTTTACCTTGGCGTGGTGGTGGTCATGGTGCTGGATGTGGTTGTGGCAGTACCGTGTCATATGGCAGGTGTCAGTATTGGACTTGAGACAGTACTATCCTTGTGTTTTACCTTGGCGTGGTGGTGGTCATGGTGCTGGATGTGGTTGTGGCAATACCGTGTCATATGGCTGGTGTCAGTATTGGACTTGAGACAGCCACTATCCTTGTGTTTTACCTTGGCGTGGTGGCGGTGGTAATGGTGCTGGATGTGGTGGTGACAGTACCGTGTCATATGGCTGGTGTCAGTATTGGGCTTGAGACAGCCACTATCCTTGTGTTTTACCTAGACGTGGTGGTGGTCATGGTGCTGGATGTGGTTGTGGCAGTACCGTGTCATATGGCTGGTGTCAGTATTGGACTTGAGACAGTACTATCCTTGTGTTTTACCTTGACGTGGTGGTGGTCATGGTGCTGGATGTGGTTGTGGCAATACCGTGTCATATGGCTGGTGTCAGTATTGGACTTGAGACAGCCACTATCCTTGTGTTTTACCTTGACGTGGTGGTGGTCATGGTGCTGGTCATGGTGCTGGTCATGGTGCTGGATGTGGTTGTGACAGTACCGTGGCATATGTCTGGTGTCAGTATTGGACTTGAGACAGCCACTATCCTTGTGTTTTACCTAGACGTGGTGGTGGTCATGGTGCTTGTCATAGTGGTGACAGTACCGTGTCATATGGCTGGTGTCTGTATTGGACTTGAGACAGCCGCTATCCTTGTGTTTTACCTTGGCGTGGTGGTGGTCATGGTGCTGGATGTGGTTGTGGCAGTACCGTGTCATATGGTTGGTGTCAGTATTGGACTTGAGACAGCCACTAACCTTGTTTTTTACCTTGGCGTGACCGGCAGATGTTTCCTCACAATTGGTACAAGGTTTCAAATCCAATTACCTCCCCACGCCCTTCTTCTTTTGTATAAGGTTTCTCGTCGCCTTGGATACACCTTCACACGTCATAGGAAGCAAACGTCTGGGCCGCGCGTGTAGCTGCGATATTCAGTACAGCGCTTTATACTGCGCGACTCTCTTAATCACAATACGTTTTAAAAAGTTTATTCTTCTATCAACTTTACGCTAATCGAGCAGAAATTACTTGCTTCCTTGTAAGTAGAAGGAAAATAAGAGAGTACACTAGGCTACAGTGATAGTCAAATGTTTTAAAATGTGGTTGCTATGTGAAACAATTGAAAATCAGATCACTTTTGCAAGCCCAGGGTAATTAAACGAATGGTGACTTCCCGTTTGAGAAGAGCTTAAATTTGAAACCAATAACAAAGAGTACATCGGAAACGGTCAACTCCACAAAAAAATCTGATGTGTTACATTCACATGACTTTCTCTAGCTACTCTACAAAAAATGTCTTATAAAACAAACTTCTTCTGTCAACACAATGCTAATCGAGATAAACATTAGCAGAATTTTATTACTTACTTCCTTAAAAGTAGAAGGGAACTAAAGGAATGCGCTATGCTAATGAAATAATCAAATGTTTTAAAAGCTGTCGTTATGCGATTGTCATTGCAAATCGCTTTTTTTTTTTTTTTTTTTGCTTTTTTTTTTTTTTTTTTAAAGCTTAACGTCATATCGGACGATGAATGAAATTGGTGAAATGATACTCAAATGATCTCGGGGTCCATGGAGCTTAAAGTTACTCGACATTCGTCTTCTCAGGATAAGGGAAAACCCCGAGAAAAAAAAACATTATCCGGGTAACTCACCCTTAGCGAAATTCGAACTCACGACGTTTTGAATGTGAAGCAGATACGCTACCACCAGACTATCCAGGTGGGTTATGTCTTTTCTTTGCTTGACCAGGAGTAGAACAAAAGAAAAACGGACACTTCCGTCTGAGAAAAGTAAAAATACTTCACAATTGAAACTAATGACAAGGAATACCTCGAAAACGGTAAGTTCTACGACGAAAAAAGTATATCACATAACTTGTGTATTTTAAAAGAAACACATTTTTTGTATAGTAACTTTTTATCTACGTCTTACGGTTTACTAGTTATGTCAAATTAAACAAAATTCATCCAGGTCTTTAGAAGCTATTCCCAGATTCAATATATACATTTTATTTGTGATAGAAATGGCTTTAATGTGTGACATTTTAATCAAAATTGTTAGAGCCATTTTTAAGAAAAACAACATTTTCGAAAATTTTTCCATGTAAAGGGTAATTAGGGGTGGGGGGATTTTCTTGAAAATCTTCATGTCACATCCATGGAAGATACCAAACTTAAATACCAAGTTTGGTATTTAACGGTTTTTTCGTTTTTGAGCTATGTTGTCCACAGCACACACACACACACACTCACTCACTCACGGACCTGTTTCTGAAAAAAAAAAAAAAAATTGGACTCAGGGTGTCCTAAAACATGTATTTCCGGTGAAATCTCCACATGGAATTTTTGGGTGGAATACCATACCTTCTCTATTTGCTATGCACATTGTACATATGTGCATGAAAAAGTAAAAATTCATTCTTTATTAACACCTTCACAATAAATCATCAGCATTTCCATTTAAACCGAATTCTTTTTTAATTCTAAGTTTGAAAATACCTTCAGTGTTATACTCACATGATTTTTCTACCCATTCTTCAACAAACTACTCATTAAAAACGTACCCTTAACTTATATTGTATTACATTCTCTAGCCTGTATCTACAATGTATATAGGGGATAGAGAAGGTATTGTATTTCCACCCAAAAAATCGATGTCGATATTTCACCGGAAATATTTGTTTAGGGTCCCCCTACTCCAAAAAAAGCATTTTTAGAGAAATGTCCGTGTGCGTGTCTGTGGACAGCATAGCTCAAAAACAAAAGACCGTTAAAAACCAAAATTGAAATTTAGGTTTAGTATCTTACAAGGCTGAGAGACGAAGATTTTCCCCCCACCCTCTTTTACATTTTTCATGGAGCATTTTTCGATTTTTTTTAATATCTCTGTAACGATTTTGATTAAAATCTCTTATATTAAAGATATTTAAATGGCAAATAAAATGTTTATCTTGAATTTTCTGGGAATATCTCTGAAGACCTCTTTATTTTGGATGAGTTTTGTATAACTGGCAAACCGTAAGAGATATACAAAAACTTACTCCACAAAATGTACATCTCATTATAACACACAATGTATGTCATATACACATTTTCTTTTTGTAGACATTCCGTATTATTTCCTTCTATTTTAGCGACTTTAACTTTTCCAATCGGGAAAACTCCGAGTCTTCTCGTGTCTCGTTTGTCTGCTCCAGGCAATCCAAGAGATTGGAATTTCAATTGTTTCGCATACTGACCGATTTATAAAGGACGAGACTATCACTTTAGCCTGTGTATTTTCTTATTTCCCTTCTACTTACAAGGAGCAAGTAATAAGACTAATTCTACATATGGTTACCTTGATTAGCATGATGTAGATAACAGATTAATGTTTTCAATAAAAGGTTTATTTACCGAACATCTTGTGAATGGAACAGAGATTTTCTAATTTCTCTACATGTACTATGTACATAGTGTATAGAGAAGGTATTGTATTCCACCCAAAAATTCAATACCGAGATTTCACCGGAAATACATGTTTTAGGTCCCCATGAATAAAAAAACAGCATTTTCAGAAAAAGGTCCGTGTGTGTGTGTGTTTCTGTGGACAGCATAGCTGAAAAACGAAAACACCGTTCGTATTTAAGTTTGATATCTTCCAAGTTTGCGACACGAAGATTTTCAAGAAAATCTCCCCACCCTCAACTGCTCTTTATATAGAACTTTTTTCGAAAATTTTGATTTTCTTAAAAATGGCTTTAACGATCTTGATTAAAATATCCTATATTAAAGATAATTACCTGATAAATAAAAATGTATATCTTGAATTTTCTGGGAATAGCCTCTGACAACTACTTTATTCTGGATGAATTTTTACTGATTTTTGCATACCTGCTAAACGGTAAGAGATGGACAAAAACTTACTGCATAAAAATGTAGAGCACATTTATACATTTTTTTCTTAGAGTTGATCGTTTTTTAGATATTCCTTGTTTTTGGTTCCAGCTTTGAAAAACTTATATGTACTTTTCTCATACAAAAATTTGTCAACTCCTGTCCATACAGACAAAGGAACTTCAGTCACATAGCAACCAGCTTTTGACTATCACTTTAACCTATGTTACTCCCTTATTTCGCTTCTACTTACTAGGAAGCAAGTAATAAGACTATTTCTGCTATTTTTTTCTCCATTAGCATGAAGTAGATAGAAGCATAAGCTTTTTAACGATAATTTGTTGCAGATATCTAGAGAAAGTCATGTGAATGGAACACATCAGTTTTTTTTTTATTCATGGGTCACAAAATGTACATTTCCAGTATATTTTCGGTATCAAAGTTTTTGTGGAGTGCATTGAATACCTACTCTCCTAATATGTACGTGGTAGAGAACGTAATATTTATTAGAATGTAATAATAAATGCAGATGTTAAAGGGAATTACACTGAATGTATAGCAATCACCCGAAAAGCGCATTCTGTTGTGTATATTGAAAAGTGGACGAGATGAAAGAAAACAACGGACAGCCTATGTGGCGACAGTGATCTGTTTTAAGTTTCGCAGACCTGCACCAAACAGGGCCCACCACCTACATCCTCCGTCCGCTGTCTATTCAGCTAGAGATACTAATATTATACACAGAGGCAGATAGGTAGGTATGTGTATATTTGTTTATTATGTGTGCATGCATGTATATATGTGGCTGTATGTATGTATGCATGTGTGTATGTATGTGTATGTATGCCTATGTGTATGTGTGTATGTGCAAGTATATATGTGCCTGTATGTATGTATGTGTAAGTGCATGTATATGTGTCTGTATGTATGTATGCATGCTAGGTATGCATGTAAAGTACGGATGTATGCTTATATGCACGTATGATTGCAAGTATTTATATACGTATGCACCTATGTATGCATGTATGTATGTGTGTATGTGTATGTATGCATGCATGTATGTATGTGTGTATGTGCATGTATATATGTGTCTGTATGTGTGTATGTATGCATGCTAGGTATGCATGTATGCATGTAAAGTATGCATGCATATATGCACGTATGTATGCATGTATTTATATATGTATGCACATATGTATACATGTATTTATATATGAATGCATGCATGTATGTATGTATGTATGTATGTATGTATGTATGTATGTATGTATGCATGCATGTATGTATGTATGTATGTATGTATGTGCATATATGCATGTATGTATGTGTATGTGCATGTATATATGTGTATGAATTTATGTATGCATGCTAGGTATGCATGTATGCATGTATGCATGTAAAGTGCGCATATATGCATATATGCACGTATGTATGCATGTATTTATATATAAATGCATGTATGTGTATGTGCACGTATATATGTGTCTGTATGTATGCATGTATGTATGTAAGGTACGCATGTATGTAAGGTCAGCATGTATGCATATATGCACGTATGTATGCATGTATTTATATATGTATGCACGTATGTATGCATGTATTCATATAAGTATGTAGGTATGTTTGCATGTATGTGTGCATGTTTGTGTGTATGTATGCATGCATGTATGTATGTATGTATGTGTGTATGTGTATGTTTGCATGCATGTGTGTATGTGCATGTATATATGTGTATGTATTTATGTATGCATGCTTGGTATGCATGTAAGGTACGCATGTATATATGCATGTATGTGTGTATGTGTGCTTGTACGTATGCAGTGTATGCCGGAGGGAATCTTCACGACAGCCATTAGCTTATTGTACGTCAGAGCCCAGGAGGATAGAATGAGATGAGAGTAATTACAACGGGCAGCCGGAACCGGACGGCTGGAGGGAGCCAAGTTCCAATAGATTCAACACGAGTTAAATATATAATTACGACTGAAATCAAATACTCAAAAACAAAAATCTGATGTGTTACACTCACATGACTTTCTCTGGCTGCTCTACAAACAAACTTCTTACAAAAGATCCTTCTTCTTTCTACACAATGCTAATCGAGATAAACATTAGCAGAATGTTCTTATTACTTAGTTCCTTATAAGTAGAAGGGAACTAAAAGAGTGCGCTATGCTAAAGTGATAGTCAAATGTTTTAAAAGCTGTTGTTATGCGATTGTTATTGCAAATCGCTTGTTTGCTTGACCAGGCGTAGAACAAAAGAAAAACGGATACTTCCGTCTGAGAACAGTACAAGTACTTTACAACTGAAACAAATAACAAGGAATATCTTGAAAACACCAAACTCTATGAAAAAAATGTATACGATATAAATTGTGTATTTTAACAAAATCTACATTTTTTGTGTACTAAGTTTTTGTCTTCATCCAGAATAAACAGATCTTCAGAAGCTATTCCCAGAAAATTGAAGATATTTAATTTGTGATAGAAATAGCTTTAATATATGGTATTTTAATCAAAATCGTTAGAGCCATTTTTAGAAAAAGTTTTCGAAAGCTCTAACGGTTTTGATTAAAATACCGTACTTTACATGACAAATGATACGTATTTCCTGGCAATAGCTTCTGAAACCTATCCATTCTGCTTGCTTTTACGTAGACTGTCAAAAACTTATCGCCAAACTGTAATCTTGTTAAAACAAAATTTATGTCTTTTAATTTTTACTTTGTCTAGTCCAGTATGTAAAACGCACATAGTGGAATAGAGAAGGTATTGTATTCCACCCAAAACTTCGATACCGGAAATTTGTTTTCAGACACTGTGAATCCAAAAAATTCTGATGTGTTCCATTCACATGACTTTCTCTAAATTTCTGCAACAAATTATTTTTAAAAAGCTTATGCTTCTATTTACTTCATTTGAATCCAGAAAAAAATTAGCAGAAATAGTCTTATTACTTGCTTCCTTGTAAGTAGAAGCAAAATAAGGGAGTAACATAGGTTAAAGTGATAGTCAAAAGCAGGTTGGTATGTGACTGAAGTTCCATTGTTTGTATGGACACGAGTTGACAAATTCCAGTATGAGAAAAGTATAAGTTTTTCTAAGCTGAAACCAAAAATAAGGCATATCTAAAAACAATCAATTCCACGAAAAAAAAAAAAAAAAAAAGTATATAACATAAATGGTGTGTTTTAAAGTGCTGTACATTTTTTGAGTGGTAAGTTTTTGTCCATCTCTTATGGTATAGCAGTTATGCAAAATTTCGTAAAATTCATCCAGAATAAAGTAGTCTTCAGAGGCTATTCCCAGAAAATTCAAGATATACATTTTATTTCTCAAATAAATATCTTAAGTATACGACATTTTAATCAAAATCGTTAGAGCCATTTTTAAGAAAATCAAAAGTTTCGAAATTTTTTCCATGTAAAGGGTAGCTGGGGGTGGGGGGATTTTCTTAAAAATCTTCGTGTCGCATCCTTGGAGGATATCAAACTTAAATACCTTTCCTATACACTATCTACATAGTACGTATAGAGAAAGTAAAAAGAACTTTTAGAAAAATGTCCGTGTGTGTGTGTGTCTGTCTGTCAGTGTGTGTGCCTTTGGGCAGCATAGGTCAAAAAAGAAAAATTCGTTAACTTCCAAGGATGCGACACGGAATTTTTTAAGGAAATTCTCCCACTCCAAACTAACCTTCACATGGAAAAAAAAAAAAAAAGCAAAAAATGGGCCGAGCCGCGGCCGAGTGAATAGACCACTCGCCTCTCACCTAGATGGCCCGGGTTCGATTCCAAGGGACCGCATTAGAGATTTGTGGTGGACAAAGCGTGTTCTCCAGTTTCCCCGCCATCATATTCTCTTATCAGCAGTGTCATCTCTTGCGGGGCCACAAGTAGTAAAAGCGGGCGTTAAACACTATAAAAAAAACATGGAAAACGTTTCGAAATTTTCTTATTTTCTCAAAAATGTCTGTAACGGTTTTGATTAAAATATTGTATACTAGCTGACCTGGCGAACTTTGTTCCGCCTTAGAAGCAATAAATGAGCAGATTTTGGATTTTATTCCCTTTTCCTTCCCAAATACCTTATTGACCTGTTATTCTTATAACCTTTATTCCTGTTATCCAAAAAAAAAAACCCGTGGCATGGGTTGCACTCTTCAGTGAAGCAGCTTGTGATAGACGACATTTCTTGTTTTATTATCAGCCGCAAAAACAAATAACGCAGATGATCTTCCGACCCGTGAACAAGCCACATATAATTGACCATTGGAAAAACATGGATTTTCTAGATTCAGACCACAAACTTTCAACGATTGGCCTTGTCATTTGTTAACGGTCATGGCGAATGCAAGACGGATCGGAAATTGAAGTCGTTTAAACTCAAACGGTTGGGATCATCGGGATCCTCGGAATGAGAACTTCCTCACCTTCGAATTTTCCTTTGAGTATCGTCGCGTAAATCACATTGTACATCAATTTACTTGCCACCAAACGCGTTCCGTTGCACAGTTTTGGTTGGTTTATGTTTCGAAGCATGATTGCTACGGAGCCAACCTTTAGCCGTAAAGTAAGCCAGGCACATCCAAGGAGTTTAAACATTCAATTGCCTTGGTCGCGGCGTTCTTAATGATAATATCAGCACAATGAGCTAATAAAAACTCGAACAAACACCATAGACAACAATGCGTTTTGTTATGTCACGTCCCACGGAAACTGGATCAAAAGTATCCTATGTCCGTCTCCTGGTTCTCAGCGACCTCCCCACAGATTTTCAGCCGTTCTTGAGTTGTAAATAGTGTAACTAACACGACTTTCTTTTATATATAGATTAAAGATATTTACACGCAAAATAAAATGTATGTTTAGAATTTTCTGGGAATTGCCTCTGATGGCTGCTTTATTCTGGATCAATTTTACGGAATTTTGCATAACTGCTACACCGTAAGAGATGGACAAAATCTTACCACACAAGAAACGTAGACCACATTAAAGCACTCAATGTATGTTATATACATTTTTTTTCATGGAGTTGGCCAGTTTTCAGATATTTCTTGTTATGGATTTCAGTTTTAAGATACTTAAACCTGTTTTTAAAACATTTGACTATCGTTTTAGCCGAGTGTATTCCCTTATTTCCCTCCTACTTAAAAGAAAGCATTTCTGCTTATGTTTATCTCGAATATCTTGAAGTAAACAGAAGAATAAGCTTTTCAACAATAATTTATTACAGAGATGTAGAGAAAGTCCTGTGAATGGAACACATTGACTTCAGAACATAAGTATCTGCTTGTCTATCTTTTAAGGTTTACCAGATATAGAAAAGTCAGAAAACTGAAAAAAAAAAAAAGTCATGAAAATATGTTATTCATATGACATTTCATTAGAAACCATTAGAGCAATTTTTGAGGAAATCTAAACATTTTGAAAAATGTACCATGTAAAGGGTAATTGGGGTGGGAGGAATGTCTTAAACATCTTCGTGTCGCATCATTGGAAAATATTCAGCTTGAATACCAAGTTGGTATTTAACCGACCTTTCGTTTTTGGGAAATCTCGGTAGATATAGGCTTTTTGGGTGATACACAATACAATGTACATATCCGCTAGAAATGAAATGCTGAGGATTTTTACACCCCAAAAAATGTATCGTACGCCGCAGTTTTGAACTCGCGACCTTGGGTACACAGAGCACAAATAGTGTTAGACATGGAATTTGATTGTCTGTAGGGGACTTATAGGGCGTGTGTCGCTCTAATTGGGGAAGGTTGTAGCTTACTGCTGTAGTACACGTTACCTAACCTCACTTCCAGTTGAGGGAGGTGGCTATTCCTATTAGCGAATGAGGTTTGCTCTATTGGGTCGATATAGAACAAGGCGACAGTATCATGACGTAATAAAGTACCCTACAAATGGTACGGAACAAGGTTCATGTGTGCTGCGAACTTCATAAAGCAAGAAGCACGTAAGGTGTGACAAAGAACAGAAGAGCATCGATCGCAGTCTGGCACTTGTTTTTCTAGGCAGGCCGTGGCGCCATGTCAACAAGCAAACATTCCTTCTCACACGTATATTACGTGTACTTCACTGCTACAACCTCGTACATCAGTATTGCCAACACATTTCAGGAGACGAGAACAAAAGTCAAAAGCTGGCTCTTATGTAACGGAACTTCCTTTGTTTCTGTGGACACGAGTTGATAAATTCCTGTATGAAAAAAGTATTAGTTTTTCAAAGGTGAAACCAAAAGCAAGGAATATCTCAACAACGATCAACTCCACGAAAAAAATGTAACATAAATTGTGTGTTTTAATGTGCTCTACATTTTTTGTATGGTAAGTTTTTGTCTAACTCTTACGGTTTGCCAGTTATTCAAAATGCCTGCAGAATAAAGTATTCTTCTAGGGCTACTCCTAGAAAATTGAACATTTGTCAGGTAAATATCTTTAATATATGATCTTTTAATCAAAATTGTGAGACCCATTTTTCAGAAAAACAAAATTTCCATGTAAAGGGTAGTTGGGGGTGGGGGAAAATCTTCGTGTCTCATCCTTGGAAGATACTAAACTTGAATACCAACTTTGGTATTTAACCGACTTTTCGTTTATGAGCTATGCTATTCACACACACACACGCTCACACAGACACACAGAGACACACGCGCACACACTCACAGGCACAGGGACCTTTTTCCAAATTTTTTTTTTTTTTTGGAATCAGGGGACCCAAATTATGTATTTCCGGTGAGATCTCGGTGTCGAATTTTTGGGTGGAATACAATACGTTCTTTATACACTATGTACATAGTACTTTAGAGAAAGTAAAAATCATTAAAGCCATCTTTGAAAAAATCAAAATTTTCGACATTTTTTTCCATGTAAGAGGTTAGTTTAGTGTGAGGAAAGTTTCTTCGAAATGTTCATGTCGCATCCTTGGAAGATACTAACGGTATATTCTAAGTTGGTATTTAACAGTCTTTTCATTTTACATTTATTGTGTTCACAAACACACGAGCGTTTTTCTAGCAATGCTTTTTACTTTCTCTACACGTACTAAGTACATAGCGTAAAGAGAAGGTATTGTATTGCACCCAAAATTTCGATAGCGAGATTTCACCGGAAATAAATGTTTTGGGACTTCCTGAATCTACAAAAAGTATTTCTAGAAAAAGGTCCGTGTATGTGTGTGTTTGTGTACAGCATAGCACAAAAACGAAAGATTTGTTAAATACCAAACTTGGGATATAAGTCCGGTATCTCGCAAGGATGCGAACGAAGATTTTCAAGAAAATCCCCCCATTTCCAACTACCCTTTACATGGAACATTTTTTGAAAATGTGCACCTTCTTAATAATGTCGCTACGATTTTGATTAAAATACCGTATATTAAAGATGTTTATATGACAAATAAAATGTATATCTTAATTTTTCTGGGAAATTTTGCGTAACTGGTGAACCGTAAGAGATAGACAGAAACTTACTACACAAAAAATGCAGATCACATTAAAAGACACAATTTATGCCATATACGTTTTTTTCGTGGAATTGGCCATCTCTGAGATATTCCCTGTTATTTGTTTCAGATTTAAAATACTTATACTTTTCTCACACAGAAAGCTGAAAACTCCTGGCCCGGCATAGAAACGGACTTCAATCACATGTCAACCAGCTTTTAAAATATGAGACTGTCGTTTTAGCCCAGGGTATTTCCCTTCTACTTACAAGGAAGCAAATAATTAAGACCATTTCTGCTAATGTTTATCTGGATTATAATTAAGCAGATAGAAGAGTACGCTGTCTAACAACAATTGGTCACAGAAATGTAAAGAAAAGTCATGTGAATGAAACACAAAGCCAATTGGAGTTAATGTAAAGTTACTCACATGTGAGTAAAGCAGAAGGAAGAAAGTGAGCACGTTATCGCAGGAGTCATAAAGCACCAGTCGTATACCCTTATCACATGCCCAAGGAAACCTCTATCTGCAACGTGGAGCACGTAGCCTTTTCTGACGTTCGTATACCAAAACATAGTGAATGGCAGCAAATCCCCCCTCTGTAAAACGATATTTACCTTCTCACCAATTCATGTTACTGTATAACTGAGGTAAAATCGTTCTCTACGTCGCTGTAACAAATTACTGTTAAACAACTAACTCTTCTATCTAATGTAATGTTCTAGCAAATTCCAACACGCAATATGCCTTTTCCACAGGATTTTCCGCCATTTCAGCTTCTGCAACAACAAACAAAACACTACAGCGTTACCAATAGTAACAAACGAAACGGTGAGAGTTTCTCAACATACCTCCAAAATAATTAGGTTGCTATCTCTAATAGTTTTTGTTTTACAGGCAGTTGAAGTTGTCTATTTCTTTTGTAGTAACCCTGTATATATATATATATATATATATATATATATATATATATATATATATATGTGTGTGTGTGTGTGTGTGTGTGTGTGTGTGTGTGTGTGTGTGTAGAAAAGGAATTGCATATCATTAAAACATTTGATAGCGAAATTTCACAGCAAATAGGTACCATGTGTTTTGAGGCCTCCTGAATGGATTTTTGTTTGTTTTTTTTACATTCTTTGTCTATCTCTACAATTTACATACTGTATAGATAAGGTATTGTATTTCACCCAAAAATTCCATACCGAGATTTCACCGGAAATACAGGTTTTGGGTCCCCCTGAATCCAAAAAATAAATGTTTAGAAAAATGTCCGTGTGTGTGTGTCTGTGGACAGCACTTCTCAAAAACGAAAAAACCGTTAAATACCAAACTTGGTATTTAAGTTTGGTATCTTCCAAGGATGCGACACTAAGATTTTCAAGAAAATCCCCCCACCCCCAAACTGCCCTTTACATGGAACTTTTTTCGAACATTTTCATTTTCTCAAAAATGGCTCTAACGATTTTGATTAAAATGTCATATATGAAAGATATTTACCTGACAGGTTGTGACTATCACTTTACCTATAGTACTCCCTTATTTCGCTTCTACTTGCAAGGAAGCAAGTAATAAGACTATTTCTGATAATTTTTTTCTCGACTAGCATGAAGCAAATAGAAGAATAAGCTTTTTAAAAATATTTTTGACAGAGATGTAGAGAAAGTGTTGTGAATGGAACACATCAGATTTTTCATTTTAATGGAACATGCTGTTAAAAAAACAACACACAAGACACTTATACAGAGCTTCTTCTTTAAATCTTAAGTGTTCCACTCACAAGAGTTTCTCTACATCTCTGTAACACATCATGTTAACGAACTTACTCTTCTATCTCTTCATACTAATCGAGATAAACATTAGCACAAACGGTCTTATTACTTAGTTCCTTATAAGTAGAAGGGAATACACTACACTAAACTGACAGTCAAATGTTTTAAAATGTGGTTGCTATGGAATTGAAATCCGTTTCTTTGTGTGGCCAGGAGTTGACAACTTTCCGTATGACAAAAGATTAAGTATTTTAAAACTGAAAGCAATAACAAGATATATCTCGAAAACGGTCAACTCCACGAAAAAAATGTACATGACTTAAATTGTGTGTTTTAATGAGATCTACGTTTTTGGTAGGGTAAGTATTTATTTATCTCTTGCAGATTGCTAGTTATGCAAAATTCAGAAAAGTTCACCCAGAATAAATAGGTCTACAGAGGCTATTTCTAGAAAATTCAAAATATACATTTTATTTTTCACGTATATCTCTCATATATCCTAAATTTTAATCAAAACTGTTACAGCTAGAACCATTTTTGAGAAAAACAAAATTTTCGACATTTTTTCCATGTAAAGGGTAGTTGGATTGTATCGCATTTTTGCAAGAAAGTGTTCTTAAATATGAAGTTTGGTATTTTCGGACGTTTTTGAGCTATGCTGCTCGCAGACAAACACACACAAACACACACAGACACAGACAAACACAGACAAACACACACAAACACAGACAAACCCACACAAACACACACACAAACACAGACAAACACACACTAACACAGACAAACACACACAAACACACAGACAAACACACACAAACACACACAAACAGACAGACACACACAAACACAGACAACACACACAGACACAGACAAACACACACAAACACAGACAAACAGACAGACACACACTAACACAGACAAACACACACAGACACAGACAAACATACACAAACACAGACAAACAGACAGACACACACTAACACAGACAAACACACACAGACACACACAAACACACACAAACACACACAAACACACACAAACACAGACAAACAGACAGACACACACAAACACAGACAAACACACACAAACACACAGACAAACACACACAAACACACACAAACAGACAGACACACACAAACACAGACAACACACACAGACACAGACAAACACACACAAACACAGACAAACAGACAGACACACACTAACACAGACAACACACACAGACACAGACAAACACACACAAACACACACAAACACACACAAACACAGACAAACACAGACAAACTCACACAAACACAGACAAACACAGACAAACTCACACAAACACACACAAACACACACAAACACACACAGACACAGACAAACACAGACAAACACACACAAACACAGACAAACTCACACAAACACACACACAAACACAGACAAACACACACTAACACAGACAAACACACACAAACACACAGACAAACACACACAAACACACACAAACACAGACAAACAGACAGACACACACAAACACAGACAACACACACAGACACAGACAAACACACACAAACACACACAAACACAGACAAACAGACAGACACACACTAACACAGACAACACACACAGACACAGACAAACACACACAAACACACACAAACACACACAAACACAGACAAACACAGACAAACTCACACAAACACACGCAAACACACAGACACACAATGTTATTACATTACGTATTAAGATATTGTTTATGTAAACTTATGTACCACAGACCATGGAGTATTACTAATCAATGTATGGGAACTTGATGTTAAATAAAGGTTATACAGGTTGGGACTCGGGAAATTGTACATTTTGCTTTCTCTTCACGTACTATGTATATAGTGTATAGAGAAGGTATTGTATTGTACAAAAAAATTCAATACCGAGATTTCACCGGATGTACATGTTTTGGGTCCCCCTGAATCAAAAAAAAAAATTCAGAAAAAGGTCCGTGTGTGCATGTGTGTGTCTGTGGACAGTATAGCTCAAAAACGAAAATACCGTTAAATACCAAACTTGGTATTTAAGTTTGGCATCTTCCAAGGATGCGACATGAAAATTATCAAGAAAATCCGCCCATCCCCAACTACCCTTTAGATGGTACATTTTTCGAAAATTTTGATTTTCATAAAAATGGCTCTAACGATTTTGATTAAAATATCGTATATTAAAGATATTTGCCTGACAAATAAAATGCATATCTTGAATTTTCCGGGAATAGCCTCTGAAGACTACTTTATTCTGGAGGAATTTTACAGCATTTTTAATAACTGCTAAATCGTAAGAGATGGACAAAAACCTACCACACAAAAAATGTAGAGCACTTTAAAACACACAATTTATGTTATACCCATTTTTTTCGTGGAGTTAATCGTGTTTTAGATATTCCTTGTTTTTGGTTTCAAGTTGGAAAAACTTATTTTTTCATACAAGAATTTGTCAACTCGTGTCCATGCAAACAAAGGAACTTCAGTGACATAGCAACCAGCTTTTGACTATCACTTTAACCTATGGTACTCCCTTATTTCACTTCTACTTACAAGGCAGCAAGTAATAGGACTATTTCTGCTATTTTTTTCTCAATTAGCATGAAGTAAAAAGAAGCAATAGCTTTTTAACAATAGTTTGTTGCAGAGGTATAGAGAAAGTGATGTGGATGGAACACATCAGATATTTATTGGTAATCCCATAGTTAATAATGCATTTGCCTGTCAAATGTTTTTCACAAACAAAGCGTCTGTTATTGCCATTTTGTTAGGCGCAAACATCTGATCGCTGGAGATGCGCATCAGGGCAGTTGAAGCAAGAGTAGGATTTTCGCGCAGCATTCCGAACAGATGGTTGATACCAGGCAGGGTTGCCAGATTCATTTCACAAAGTATCGCCAGAATTGTTTTAATAATCGCAGAGTGCATATTGAAGTCGTCCAATTTCACATTCACATTGTTGAAAATCGTCTCTAACGTTTGGTTCAGATTTTTGTTTGTGTTTTTACTGCATGTTTCTTAGTGTCAGATCATTGAACTCTTAGTTGCAAACAAAATACAAAAGTTATATCACAAGAAACCTGCTGAAGTCATTTATTTATTTATTTCAGGTTCACAACTGCAGGATAGCAATCTGCTTATCGACAATGGTGTTACCTCGTGTAGTGTTATATTTGGTTTCTGTTTCTCTTTGGATTGTATTCATTAGATTAAACACGCTCCCTTCAACATTTCCAGACTTGGGGCATAGGGAATAATCGGCTACAGAAACTCAGTCGGGAGTCGTACCCGGAACCCTTCGTAAAGCAGGAAGGCAACTCTGTTAAAGGTTTATCACAATTTCCCCCCACTTACTAATACTTCATTTACTCAAATGCTATATTTGCATTCAACTGGTGCATTTGACTCAAACAGTTCTCTTGAACTCGATGCGACTGCATTACTAGCGACGTAACAATGAAAAGGTAACAACATCCTGTGACCGCTGATTGCAGGTTGTTTGGACTATTTTCATAGCAGTAGTGACTTAATGAACATATCATCACTCTAGTCATTAATATATTACTTAATTTGTGAAACAATGTACAATACACTTTTCAAGGAATACTTTTAAATTATTTTCTTGACTTCAGAGGTAGTCCAAAATTCGCAAATCACCTGAATTAAAAATCGGTCGGAAAATGCATCTTTTAGCAGCCCAAACTGCGATTTTTGCCCAATCTGGCAACACTGATACCAGGTAAAACTCATAGGAATGAGTAATCTCAAGACAACGTTTTTCCAACAAGATGGAGCTACAGCCCGTAACACAATGTCTACACCGCGACTGGGGGATGTCTCTAGAGCTCCAGGCTTTTTCCTCTGGGCTTAGCTCAAAGAAAAGGAGGTTCCACACTGCTGCTCCTGATTTCAAAATGGCAGTCCAAGAAGAGACTTTACCAGCGTGTTATCAGAAACTCCAAAAAGCGCTGGCAACAATGTATCAACGCCGATGGAACCTGCTAGGGCTCTCCCAGAAGTAGCCGACCTCACGTATAGAATACAGCGGTTGTTGTTTCAAACAACAATAGTAAAAAGTACCAAACTTAGAAAACTTAACTTTAAAGTTTGACGATTTTAAATTGTTAAGTATTTGTGTGGCAGCCATCATTAGTGAATGCTGTCAGCAAATGTGTAAACTGGTCATCGTTATGTGATACAATACTTTCATTTGAAAGGTCTTAGTCCAGCTAATATAAAAATTGAGCTAGATTCTACTTTGGGAGAGTTTGCTACAACAGTGAAATATTGGGTGGCAGAGTTTCAGTGCGGCCGTACGAGCTGCCAAGACGAACATCGCAGTGGTCGACCAAATGAGGTTACCAGTCCATAATTTGTAAAGAGAATCCACAAAATAGTGTTGAATAACCGTCGATTGAAACTGCGCAAGCCAGCAGATATTGCAGACATTTCAAAAAATTATGTACATCGCATATTGACTGAAAATGTGTATGTGAGAAAGTTGTGTGTAAGGTGGGTGCTGCGTTTGCTCACAGGAGAACAAAAACAGCGTCGTGAGGATGTTTCAGTCGAGTGTTTGGCAATGTTTCGCTGCAATAAATTTTTGCGTCGATTCATAACATTAGATGACATCTGGGTCCATCACTTCACACCTGAGTCGAATGAACAAGCAAAAACAGTAGATTGGAAGGGGAAAATCGGCTCCAAAAAAGACAAAGACATTTCCATCTGCAGGCAAGGTCATGACATCAGTTTTCTGGGATAATTTTCATTGATTATCTCAAAAAAGAAAAAGTAATCAAATGCGAATATCATGCGAACTTGTTACAGCGTTTGAGTAATGAAATCGAGCAAAAACGGCCGCATTTAGTGAAAAAGTTTTGTTTCATCAAGACAATGCACCAGTTCACACGTCCATTATCGCCATGACCAAAATCAATGAGTTAAAGTTCGAATTGCTTCCTCATGCACCCTGTTCGCCAGATTTAGGCCCCTCTGATTATTTTCTGTTTCCAAACTTGAAGAAATGGCTTGATGGTAGAAGATTTACCAACAATGAAGAGGTGGAGTCTGCAGTTGTTTGCAGTCCTCTACAGTTCTCACTATAAACAGGGTATCGAAGCTATTGAACATCGCTGGGAAAAGTGTATTGAGCTGAAAGGAGACTATGTAGAGAAATAAAGATGTTTTTCCCCAAAAACTTTGTGCTTTCTTGTTAGGTGGAGTACTTCTGGGACAGCTCTCGTATTTCGGGGATGTTATATTCAAAAAAATTGAAAATCACAAACATGGCAATTCATGCCATAAATAAAATGTTTATAGCTGTTTTGGCATCTGTCTTTCAATTTTGTACTATTCTCCGAGGCCCACCCTGTACAAAAAAGTCACACGGATCTCTTTCTAAAAACACTTTTTTCAGACTCAGGGGACCTCAAAACATATATTCCGGTGAAACCTCGACATTGAATTTTGGGTGGAATACAATGCCTTCTCATCAATGTACATACGGCTAGACAAAACAAAAACCTATCTGACTGGAGCACATCAGATTCCTTCTCGACTCGACGCGCATTTTTACTTTCTCTACACGTACTATGTACATAGTGTATAGAAAAGGTATTATATTGCATCCGAAAATTCGATACCGAGATTTCACCGGAAATACGTTTTGCGACCTCCTGAATCCAAAAAATGCATTTTTAGAAAAATGTCTGAGTGTGTGTACGTGTGTGTGTCTGTGGGCAGCGTAATTAAAAAAAGAAAAGTCGTTAAATACCAAATTTGGTATTTAAGTTTAGATTCTTCCAGGAATGCGACACCAAGATTTTGAGAAAAATCCCGCCACCCCAAACTACCCTTTATATGGAACTTTGTCGAAAATTTTGATTTTGTCAAAAATGGCTCTAACGATTTTGATTAAAATATTGTATATCTAAGATATTTACCTGACAAATAAAATGTATATCTTGAATTTTCTGGGAATAGCCTCTGGAGGCTACTTTATTCTGGATGAATTTTACGGAATTTTGCAAAACTGCTAAACCGTAAGAGATGGACAAAAACTTACTGCACGAAAAATACAGAGCACGTTAAAAGACAAAATTTATGTTACATACATTTTTTTCGTGGAGTTTATTGTTTTTGCGACATTCCTTGTTTTTGTTTTCTGCTTTGAAAAACTTATAAACTTTTCTCATACAGGAATTTGTCAACTCGCGTCCACACAAACAAAGGAACTTCAGTCACATAACAACCAGATTTTGACTATCACTTTAACCTATGTTACTACCTTGTTTCACTTCTACTTACAAGGAAGCAAGTAATAAGGCTATTTCTGCTAATTTTTTCTCGATTAGCATGAAGTAAATAGAAGCATAAGCTTTTTAACACTAAGTTGTTGCAGAGATGTAGAGAAAGTCATGTGAATGGAACACATCACATTTTTTGTTGTATCCAAACGGAATAGCGTCAAGTGGGCGCAGGTCTTTAAAGCTACTTGAGCCGCTGAAACAAGTCTGGGTTGTAATCCCAGTAACGGAAGTAGCAAACACATGGCCACTTGAGCCGACTTCTGGTATATGTCCTAATACAGTCAAGTGTGGACCACCCTCTGCTGCAGGGAACACAGACCACCTAAGTAGAAAACCTTGACAGGGAATTCGCCAACTACTCTCCTTCTTCATGATGTAAACATTCAATTGCACCCACACTTGGTATTTAAGTTCATCATCGTCCAAGGATTACACGTGCACATTTTAAAGAAAATCCCTCCACCCCAAACTACCCTTTATATACAAAATTTTTCGAAAATATTGATTTTCTCAAAAATAGCTCCCACGATTTTGACTAAACTATCCTATATTAAAGATATTTACATAACAAATAAAATGAATGTCTTAAATTGAATGGGAATAACTTTGAAGAACTCCTGATCCTGGATTTCCATAATAACTACACAAAAAAAAAATGTAGAGCTCACTAAAACAATATTTACGTAATATACATATTACTTTCTCTACACGTACTATGTATATAGTGTATAGATAAGGTATTGCATTGTACCCAAAAATTCGATACCGACATTTCACCGGCTATACATGTTTTGGGTCCCCTGAATCCAAAAAAGCATTTTTGGAAAAAGGTCCGTGTGTGTATGCCTGAGGACAGCTTAGTTCAAAAACGAAAAGTCCGTTAACAACCAAATTTGGTGTTTAGGTTTGGTATCTTCTAAGGATGCAACACGAAGATTTTCAAGAAAATCCTCCCATCCCCAACTAGCCTTTACATGGAACTTTTTTCGATTTTTTTTATTTTCTCAAAAATGGCTCTAAAATCTATTATATGTAAGATTTTACATGCCAAATAAAATGTATCTCTTGAATTTCCTGGGAATAGCCTCTGAAGACTACTTTATTCTGGATGAATTTTACGGAATTTTGCATGAATCTTAAACAGAGATGGACAAAACTTACTACACAAAAAATGTAGGGCGCGTTAAAACATACGATTATGTTATATACATTTTTTTTTTCGTGGAGTTGATCGTTTTTGAGATATTCCTTGTGCTTGGTTCCAGGTTTTCAAAGCTTACCTATACTCTCTCATACAGGAATTTGTCAACTCGTGTCCATACAAACAAAGGAACTTCAGTCACATAGCAACCAGCTTTTGACTATCACTTTTGTAAAGAAAGTCATCTGAATGGAAGACATATATTATCAGAAAAAGGTCCGTGTGTCTTTGAACTCATCTCAAAAACGAAAATATCAAACTTGGTTTTATGTTTAGTGTCCTCCAAGGATGCGACACGAAGATTTTGACAAAAATCCCCCCACCTCAACTACTGTTTAGATGGAAAACTTTCGAAAATTTTGATTTTCTCAAAAATGACCCCAGCCCATTCTACCCTTCAATTTTTTTTCTCAAAACTGGCTATAAAAATTTGATTAAAATGCCGCATATTAAAGATATCTACATAACAAATAGAGGTTTTAATTAATTTTACGGAAATATTTTCACAAAATGTGTAGATTACTTAAATAAGTAATTTGGGATAGGAGACTTATGGCCTGTTTATTGAAATGTCGAAGTAACGGCTATAAGTTTCTGAAGTGCCAGTACGCCACGTATCGCGGCACTTCGTCTGGAATGAAATAAATAATAATAAAAATAGATTTACTCTATGACAGCAATCGAACTCATGACCTTTGGGATAGCAGCTTCCCGCGTTACACATTAAGCCAGAGAATTTCAAAAATGCCTACACAGTGGGCTACATAACTCAAGAACGTAGTTAATGAATGCTCAGTGTCGCACTGTCAAGTGATTAGTTCGAGAGCTTACAGATGTTTGAGACATTAAATCTTGAGAACGCTAGTAACGAGCTGCTAAAACTCGATATTTCTATACTCGGGCAGCAGTTTTAAAGACGTTTTTTCAACCTGCTTTGCTTTAACACCGACTTATCAGCACCTGATACCCACACGTTTAACGTTGTGTTTATCCGGGGACCATGCGTCGCCGATCTCAAATCAGTCACTTGCACAATCTCGCAAATTATTTCGGTGCAGTTCATTAACACCCTGTATCGCTTGAATTTTCTGGGAATAGCCTCTAAGTACCTTTTTTTTGTTTTTTTCTGGATAAATTTTGCTGGATTTTGTATAACTAGTGAAGCGTAAGAGATAGACTACGACACAAAAAATCTCATGGGCTCCATTCACATGACTTTCTCTACATCTTTGTAACGCAGTATTGTTAAAAAGCTAACGCGTCTATTTACCTCATGCTAATAGAGAAAAAATTAGCAGAAATAGTCTTATTACTTGCTTTCTTGTAAGTAGAAGTGAAATAAGGGAGTACCATAGGTTAAAGTGATAGTCAAAAGCTGGTTGCTATGTGACTGAAGTTCCTTTGTTTGTATGGACAGCAGTTGACAAATTCCTGTATGAGAAAAGTATAAGTTTTTCAAAGCTAAAACAAAAAATCTGGAATATGTTAAAAACGATCAATTCCACGAAAAAATCTATATAATATAAATTGTGTGTTTTAATCTGCTCTAAATTTTTTGTATGGTAAGCCTTTGTGCATCTCTTACGGTTTAGCAGTTATACAAAATTCCGTAAAATTCATCCAGAATAAAGTAGTCTTCAGAGGCTATTCCTAGAAAATTGAAAATATACATTATATATGCCTTGTAAATATCTGTGATATACGAAATATTAATCAAAATCTTTAGAGCGAATTTTGAGAAAATCAAAATTTAGAAAATCTTTCCATGTAAAGGGTGTTTGGGAATTTTCTTGAAAATCTTCGTGTCGCATCCTTGGAAGATACCAAACTTAAATACCAAGTTTACCTTTTACCAAAACTGCTTTTTTTTTTGGATTCATCGGGAGACAAAACGGTGAAATCTCGGTTTTGAATATTTAGGTGCAATACAATACCATCTCTATATACTACGTATTTAGTACGTGTAGAGAAAGTAAGACAAAAGTGTGGGTATAGCTGCATGTTTAGGAAGTGGTGAGGTTAGGAACGCCTGGACTGGGGCGTGAAGAAACACGAGTTTCCGTGCAAGAAGCAGTTTCGTGTAATAATGATGGGGCTTGTGACGACATAGGTCACGCTGGGCTGGTAAACACACACGAGGACTTTGGACTGACATAATAACGTCACTTGCACAGAGAGAGAAAGTGTTTGTCGAACACCAACACTACAAGGACACTTTTCCTATTGTGTTAAAAACAGATTTGTACACTGCAGTGGAATTGCGCACTCAACAACCATTCCCTCAACTGTATTTGACTGTAGTTCCTTTGTTTGGACAGGAGTTGACAAATTCCTGTATGAGAAAAGTATACATTTTTAAAGCTGAAATCAATAATAAGGAACATCTAAAACAACGATCAACTCAACGTGATTTACAATTTTTGTGTCGTAAGTTTTTGTCCATCCCTTGCGGTTTAGCAGTTATGCAAAATTCCGTAAAATGTATCCAGAATAAAGTAGTCTTCAGAGACTATTCCCAGAAAATTCAAGATATACATTTTATTTGTCAGGTAAACATCTTTTATATACCAGAATTTAATCAAATTCCCGAGAGCAATTTTTGAGAAAATTAAAATTTTCAAAAAAAAGTTTCATGTAAAGGGTTTCTTGAGAATCTTCGTGTCGGATCCTTGGAAGATATCAAACCTAAATATGAAGTTTGGTTTTTAACGGAGTTTTCGTTTTTAAGTTATGCTACCCAAAGTCACACACACAAGACATTTTCCTAAAAATGATTTTTTTCATTCATGGGGTCTCAAAACATGTATTTTCGGTGATATCTCGATATAGAATCTTGGGTGCATTACAATACCTTTTCTAAAAACTATGTACATAGTACGTGCAGAGAAAGTAATTTTTTTGTTTTTTTTCTTCTTTATTTCTCAACATAGTCTCCAGAAAGGCTAATACATTTGTCATATCGGGGTTATAATTTAATTAAACCATCTCTGTAGTGCGATTTATCAAGGTGCTCAAAATAGCTGTTTACCGCATCAATGACCTCCTCCTTGCTGTGAAATGTTCGTCCCCCAAGACATTTTTTGAGGTTTGCGAACAGGTGGTAGTCACTGGGTGCTAGATCTGGCGAATAGGGTGCATATTCAAGCAATCCCAACTTTAACTCGCACGTTTTTACTTTCTCTACACGTACTATGTACTTAGTGCACAGAGAAGGTATTGCACTCTATCCAAAAATTCAATACTGAGATTTCACCCGAAATATATTATGTTGTAGCGTCCCCTGTATCCAAAAAAAGCATTATCAGAAAAAGGTCCGTGTATGTGTGTATCCGTGTATCTGTGAACAGAAACGAAAAGTCGGTAATATACCAAACTTGGTATTTGAGTTTAGTATCTTCCAGGGATGCGACACGAAGATTTTGAGAAAATTCTTATTTGCTTAAAAATGGCTAACGATTTTGATTAAGATCTCTTATATCTAAGATATTCACTTGCCAAATAAAATGTATATCTTGAATTTTCTGGTAATAGCTTCTAAAGACTACTTTATTCTGGATCAATATTACGGAATTTTGCATAACTGCTAAACCGTAAGAGATGCACAAAAGCTTACCACACAAAAAATGTAGAGCACGTTAAAACATACAATTTATATAATATACATTTGTTCCTACAGTTGATCATTTTTTAGATATTCTTTGTTTTTGGTTTAGCTTTGAAAAACATACTTTTCACATACAGGAATTTGTCAAATTCTGTCCATACAAACAAAGGAACTTCAGTCACATAGCAACCAGCTTTTGACTGTCACTTTAACCTATGTTACTCCCTTATTTCACTTCTACTTACAAGGAAGCAAGTAATAAGACTATTTCTGCTAATTTTTTTTCTCGATTAGCATGAAGTAAATAGAAGCATAAACTTTTTAACAATAATTTCTTACAGAGATGTAGAGAAAGTCTTGTGAATGCTACACATCAGATTTTTAGAAGGCCCATGTGTCTGTGGACAGCATAGCTCCAAAAGGAAAGTCCATTAAATACCAAACTTGGTATTTAGGTTCAGTATCTTGCAAGGTTGCAACATGACGATTTTAAAGGAAATCCCCCCTCCCCCAACTATCCTTTATATGAAAACTTTTTATAAATTTTTGATTTTCTCAAAAATGGCTGTAAGGATTTTGATTAAAATACCACATATTAAAAGTATTTACATCTCCAATAAAACGCACATGTTCAATTTTCTGATAATAGCTTCTGCAAATCTGATAAACAATAAGAGAAAGACAAAAATTTACTACACAAAAATGAAGATCTTATTAATACGCACAATTTATGTATAATTTTTTTTTCGTGGAGTTGACCGTTTTCGAGATATTCCTTGTTATTGGTTTCTGTTTTCAATTATTCCTACTTTTCTTATACGTGAACTTATCAACTCCTGTCCACGCAAAGAAACTAATTTCAATCCCATAGCAACCACATTTTAAAACATTTTACTCTCGCTTTAGTCATTTCATCTATTTCCCTTCCCCTTACAAGGAAGCAAGTAATAAGATCATTTCTGTTAATGTTTGAAGTAGAGAGAAGAGTAGTCCTTTGTAAGAAGTTTGTTTGTATAGCAGGTAGAGATTTGTTATAAAACAGCTGTTTTCTGTTTAAAACTTGTATTTCAAAATTGTTTCGGTCTTATACAATACTTGTGTAAGATGTCAAGAAGTACGGAATGCAAGTTTCTCACGTTGGGGTTAAATCCAGACGAACAGGATTAATGATCATCGTTTTCCGTTACGTGTCTACCTGAAGATTTAAAGAAAAAGGTGAAATTGATTGAGTTCCCACGGTGAGGTTGTTTCGTCACTACTCACCAGTCGCCACCTGGCGTGTTATTTAGACCTGCGGTTGCCAGGGTGACGAATGCATTACCGCGCTTTCGCCGCCAATTTGTCTTTCATAACTGCATACCAACGTAAAGTTGCATCGGTCCCGTCCGCGTCTCAAGGCTTTCATTGCAAACATATACAAAACAGAGACAAACGTTTGTTTTGGTTTTTACTTTCTCCACACGTACTATGTACACAGTGCATAGAGAAGGCATTGTATTGCACCCAAAAATTCGATATCAAGATTATATCGGAAATATGTCTTAGGGTCCACTGTAACCATAAAAATCATTTTCAGAAAAAGGTCCGCGCGCGCGTGTGTGTGTGTGTGAACATAATAACTCAAAAAAAAAGTCGGTAAAATACCAAACTTGGTATTTAAGTTTAGTATCTTCCAGAGATGCAACACTAAGATTTTGACAAAAATCCCCCCACCCCAAACTACCCTTTACTTGGAACATTTTACAAAAATTTTGATTTTCTTAAAAATGGCTCTAACGATTTTCATTAAAACATTGTATATTAAAGACATTTACCTGACATATAAAATGTATATCTTGAATTTTCTGGGAATAGCCTCTGAAGAGTAATTTATTCTGGACGAATTTTACGGAATTTTGCAAAACTGCTAAACAGTAAGAGATGGACAAAACTTACTGCACAAAAAATGTACAGCACTTTAAAACCAACAATTTATACTATATACATTTTTTTCATGGAGTTGATCGTTTTTTAGATAGTTCTTGTTTCTAGTTTCAGCTTTGAAAAACATACTTTTCTCATACTTGTCAACTCGTGTCCATACAAACAAAGGAACATCAGTCACATAGCAACCAGTTTTTGGCTTTCACTTTAACCTATGGTACTCCCTTATTTCGCTTCTACTTACAAGGAAGCAAGTAATAAGACTATTTCTACTAATTTTTTCTCGATTAGCATGAAGAATAAGCTTTTCAAAAACATTTTTTGCAGAGATATAGAGAAAGACATGTGAATGGAACACATCAGATTTTTTTCTTTTGTTTTTGTAGTTTAACGTCCTTTAACCTGGTTGGTCATATCGGACGATGAATGATATTGGTGAAATGATGCTCAAATGTTCTCGGGGTCCATGGAGCTTATAGATACTCGACATTCGTCCTCTCAGGGAATACACCGAGAAAATAACAACCTTATGCGGGCAACTCACCCTAAGCGAGATTCGAACTCTCAAACTGTTGAATGAGAAGCAGAAACGTTCATTCAAAATCCATAATTAGCAGAAAACGCTTATGTATTACATTCACATGATCTTTTTCTACATCCGTGCAACAAAATATTCTTAAAAATCTGATGTGTTCCATTCACATGACTTTCTCTACATCCCTAAAACATTATTGTTAAAAAACTTATGCTTATATTTACTTCATGCTAATCGAGAAAAAAAAATTAGCAGAAATAGTGTTATTACTTGCTTCCTTGTAAGTAGAAGTGAAATAAGGGAGTACCATAGGTTAAAGTGATAGTCAAAAGCTGGTTGTTATGTGACTGATCTTCCTTTGTTTGTATGGATACGAGTTGACAAATTCCTGTATGAGAAAAGTATGTTTTTTAAAGGTGAAACCAAAAACAAGGAATATTTCAAAAACGCAAAACTCCACGAAAAAATGTATGTAACATAAATTGTGTGCTTTAATGTGCTCTACATTTTTGTGCAGTAAGCTTTTAGTCTATCTCTTACGGTTTAGCAGTTATAAAAAAGTCCGTAAAATTCATTCAGAGTAGTCTTCAGAGGCTGTTGCCTGAAAATTCAAGATATACATTTTATTTGTCAGGTAAATATCTTTAATATACCTACTATATTTTAATCAAAATCATCAGTCAATTTTAAGAAACTAAAAATAGTCTAAAAAAGTTCTATGTAAGGGGTAGTTTGGGGTGGGGTGATTTTTCTCAAAATCTTCGTGTCGCATTCCTGGAAGATACTAAACTTAAATACCAAGTTGGGTATTTTACCGACTTTTCGTTTTTGAGTTATTGTGTTCACAGACACGCGGACACACAGACATACACACACGGACCTTTTTCTGAAAAAACTTTCTGTACTACGTGTACAGAAAGTAAAAATGAGTAACTCCAGGGAAAAAAAATGTATATAATATAAATTGTATGCTTTAACGAGACCTATATTGTTTTCGGTTTACAAGTTATACAAATTCCGCAAAATTCATCCATAATGAAGGGTTCTTATCAAGTTATACCCAGAAAAATCAAAATATATATTTTATTTGTCATATAAATATCTTAACGTACTGCATTTTAATCAATATCATTAGAGGCAATTTTGAGAAAATACGAGCTTTCGAAAAGCTTTCCATGTAAAGGATAGTTGCGGGTGAATAAATTCTCCTCAAAATCTTCGTGTCGCATCCTTGGAAGATACTGAACTTAAGTACCAAGTTTGGTATTTTGCCGATTATTCGTTTTTGAACTATAGTGTTCATAGATATACATACATATACACGGACATTTTTCTAGAAACTTTTTGGGGGGTTAGAAGGGGTTCTTAAACATGTATTTCCGGTGAAATTACGGAATCGAAGTTTTGTGCTATGTAGAGAAAGTAAAAGCGTATTCATGATTTTTTTGCGGATTGTGGTCAAAAAATGACTCCCAATATCGCTCAAGGGAGAGTTGTGATTGTCAAGGAAAGAAAAGACGTCGCCCTGAGCTCTGTTAGGAAATGTTTGTTACGACAAAGTGAAAGCCAAGAGCCAAATACAGCTAGTTACTCTTGGAAAACACAGACAGGCCTAATGGTGTGCAATTAGCAACTTGTGGACACAAACACGCTTGGCTCACCTAACAGATAGCGAGTGGTCTGAAAATATTCAAGAATAACTCAAGGAGAGTACAGTCCTGTATCGGGGAGCGCCACTTATACATGTAATAGCTTCCCCGTCTGCCTATACCGTGGTCGGCTGTTAAGCCCTAGGCCTCTCTATGAAAACAGCATTTCATTTTTTGTTTTATTTCTGAATAGAATCTCCAGAAAGGCCAATACATTTGTCATATCGTTGTTCTAATTTAATTAAACCATCTCTGTAGTGCGATTTATCAAGGTCTCAAAATAGCTGTTTACCGCATCAATGACCTCCTCGTTGCTGTGAAATATTCGTCCCCCAAGACATTTTTTGATGTTTAGGAACAGGTGGTAGTCACTGGGTGCTAGATCTGGCGAATAGGGTGGATATTCAAGCAATTCAAACTTTAATTCGCACATTTTTACTTTCTCCATACGCACTATGTACATAGTGTATAGAGAAAGTATTGCCCTCCACCAAAAATTCGATACGAAGGTTTCACCGGAGATATATGTTTTAGGGTCCCCAATATCCAAAAAAAGCATTTTCTCAAAAAGGTCCGTGTGTGTGTCCGTGTGACCGTGTGTCCATGTGTCTCTGAACACGATAACTCAAAAACGAAAAGTCGGTAAAATACCAAACTTGGTATTTAAGTTTAGTATCTTCCAGGGATGCAACACGGAGATTTTGAGAAAAATCACCCCACCCCCAACTACCCTTTACATGGAACTTTTTTCGAAAATTTTGATTTTCTGAAAAATGGCTCTAACGATTTTGATTAAAATTTCGGATATTAAACACATTTACCTGACAAATGAAATGTATATCTTGAATTTTCTGGGAATAGCCTCTGAAGAGTAGTTTATTCTGAATGAATTTTACTAAATTTTGAATAACTGCTAAACCGTAAGAGATGGACAAAACCTTACTCCACAAAAAATGTAGAGCACATTAAAACACACAATTTATGTTATATACATTTTTTTCGTGGAGTTCGTCGTTTTTGTGACATTCTTTATTTTTGGTTTCTGCTATGAAAAACGTATACTTTTCTCATACTGGAACTTGTCAACTCCTATCCATATAAACAAAGGAAATTCATTGACATAGCAACCAGCTTTTGACTATCACTTTAACCTACGGTTGTCCCTTATTTCATTTCTACTTACAAGGATGCGAGAAATAAGACTTTTTCTGCTAATTTTTTTATCTGATTAGCATAAAGTAAATAGAATTATAAGCTTTTTAAGAATTATTTGTTGCAGGGATATGGAGAAAGTCATGTGAATGGTACACATCAGATTTTTCCCATTGCAATGACTGAACGATAGGCCGGAGCATTGTCGTGATGAAACAAGATCCCCCCCCCCAAATGAGGTCCTTTTCTTTTCACCTCATCACTCAAACGTTGCAGTAAGCTTGCGTAGTAGTCACCAGTGATACTTTTACCATTTTCCAAGTAATCAATAAAAATAATTCCCTGTACATCCCAGAAAACACTCGCCATATCCTTGTTAACTGACAAAATTGACTTTGCCTTTTTTGGAGTTGGTTCACCTGGCGCAATCCACTGTTTTGACTGTGATATACTGTCTAAAGTGTAGTGATGTATCCAAGTTTCGTCCATGGTAATAAGCTGTCTCAAAAATTCTCTGGGATTTTTACGGTAGAGCTCCACATTCTTAAAAGAAACAGTTTTTCTTTGTAACTTTTGATCAGGTGTCAACAAACACGGCACCCATCTTGCACAGACCTTGTGAAAGCCCAAAACATTACTTAAAATATTACCTGCACGTTCTTTTGATATGTTTACAGCCTCTGCTATCTCAAACAACTTTAATCTGCGGTCTTCCAGTACTAAACGATGAATTTTTTCAATGATCTCTGGAGTTGTCACTTCTACAGGGCGTCCAGAGCGAGGCTCATCACTAGTGCTCGTACGTCCCATTTTAAACTGTGCAACCCACCTTTTAATCATTGAATATGAAGGGGCAGAGTCTTTCAATGTACTGTCCATTTCCTCCTTGATTTCTTTAGGCGTTAAGCCTTTCAAATGGAAGTATTTAATCAGTGCTCGTTTTTCCAAATGCTCCATTTTCGTGAAAACTCTAAAGTTGTCTTGTTAAAAATGCTGTCATTGGAAAACTAAACAAGCTATTGACCTGTAACTATGGATACAAGCTAGTCTAGAGTTACACTACCTCCAACTGGCCTAGTGGCGCCAAGTCTTTGTGAGGCCAAGGAGTTAACAGCCGACCCTAGTGGTGCAATATCTGTGTGGGGTCTGGGACTTAACAGCCGACCCTAGCGGCGCCATATCTGTGTGAGGCCCGGGACTTAACAGCCGACCCTAGCGGCGCCATATCTGTGTGAAGACAGGGACTTAACAGCCGACCCTAGCGGCGTCATAACTGTGTGAGGCCCGGGACTTAACAGCCGACCCTAGCGGCGCCATATCTGTGTGAAGACAGGGACTTAACAGCCGACCCTAGCGGCGCCATATCTGTGTGAGGCCCGGGACTTAACAGCCGACCCTAGCGGCGCCATATCTGTGTGAAGACAGGGACTTAACAGCCGACCCTAGCGGCGTCATAACTGTGTGAGGCCCGGGACTTATCAGCCAACCCTAGCGGCGCCATATCTGTGTGAGGCCCGGGGCTTATCAGCCAACCCTAGCGGTGCCATATCTGTGAGAGGCCCGGGAGTTATCAGCCAGCCCTAGCGGCGCCATATCATTGACAGGCCCGGGACTTATCAGCCAACCCTAGCGGTGCCATATCTGTGAGAGGCCCGGGAGTTATCAGCCAGCCCTAGCGGCGCCATATCTGTGTGAGGCCCGGGAGTTATCAGCCAACCCTAGCGGTGCCATATCTGTGAGAGGCCCGGGAGTTATCAGCCAGCCCTAGCGGCGCCATATCTGTGACAGGCCCGGGACTTATCAGCCAACCCTAGCGGCGCCATATCTGTGTGAGGCCCGGGACTTATCAGCCAACCCTAGCGGCGCCATATCTGTGTGAGGCCCGGGACTTATCAGCCGACCCTAGTGGTGCCATATCAGTATGAGACCCGGGACTTATCAGCCGACCCTAGTGGCGCCATATCTCTGTGAGGCCCGGGACTTATCAGCCGACCCTAGTGGCGCCATATCTGTGTGAGGCGTGGGACTTATCAGCCAACCCCGGTAGTAGTGGATTCTTATTTATCTGGGAAGTTTAACATTTCAGGCAAAAATGGAGATTTTAGCATAAATAGCTGTTTTGGGGGTCTGTAACTGCAAAAGTTAAGCATCTAATGTGTTCCATTCACTTGACTTTCTCAACTTTTCCGTAATAAATTATTATTAAAAGATTTATTCTTCTATGTACGTCATGCTAATCGAAATAATAATTATCAAAAATTATCTTATTACTTAATTCCTTATAAGTAGAAGGGAAATAAGGGAATACACTAGACTAAACCGACAGTGAAATGTTTTAAAATGTGGTTGCTATGGGGTTGAAATGAGTTGCATGGCAAGGGGTTGACAACTTCCCGAAATGAGAAAAGTTTAAGTATTTTAAAACTGAAACCAATAACTAGAAATATGTCGGAAACGGTTAACTCCACGACAAAGATGTATATGATATAAATTGTGTGTTTTAACGAGATCTACATCTTTTGTGAAGGTAAGTTTTAGTGTATCTCTTACGCTTTACGAGTTATACAAAAGTCGTCCAGAATAAAAAGTAATTCAGAGGCTATTCCTAGAAAATTCAAGATATACTTTTTATTTGACATGTAAGTAGCTCTAGTATACGGCTCGTTAGAGCCATTTTTGAGAAAATTAAAATTTTCGAAATGTTCTCATTTAAAGTATAATTTGGGGTGGGGGAATTTTGTTGAAATGCTTGGAAGATAAATGCAGTTTGGTATTTTCGTTTTTGAGCTATGCTGTCGACACACACACGGACATTGTTCTAAAAATGTTTTTGTAGTCAGGGAGTCCTAAAACATATATTTCCGATGAAATCTCGGTATTGAATTTTTGGGTACAGTACAATAACTTCTGTATACATAGTACGTGTAGAGTAAGTAGCTTGTTGCCAAGCAAAGTAACAATCATTATTATCATGAGCATTGAAACGCACTTCCCTCAGGGGCTCACCTTGGTGAGTACGGGGAGTAGCGCCCCCGAGGTGCCTGAGCTACCCAGTGTTCGGGGGTATAACCGGACCACCCTGCTTCCTGGGGACATAAATAAGGAAGCCTGGTCCTCCAGGTTGGGGGTTAAGCATTAGGTTAACAACCTAATCTGGTAAAAAAGCTATTGTTACGAAACCTGCAAAAAAGCCTCGGAATGATTTAATGTTGGCGACCTGGAACGTAAGGACAATGCTGAAACCTGGGAAAATGAAAGAAATAGCAAATGAAGTATTAAAATATAAATTAGATGTGGTAGCGCTCCAAGAAATAAGATGGGCAGGGGAAGGTAGAATAGATAAGAAAGAATACACGGTATTATATAGTGGACCTAAAAAAGCTGGACTTAATGGTACAGGATTTATTATCTCAAAGGAAATCAAAAAGAGCCTAATAGAATTTAAATCAATTAGTGAACGAATCTGTAAAATACGCCTTAAAGGTAAATTCAGAAATATAACTATATTATCTATATATGCACCTACAGAAGAGAAAGATGAGATAAACAAGGAAGAGTTTTACGAAAGCTTAGAAAATACATGTAATTCAGTAGGAACTTATGATACATTGGTGATACTAGGAGATTTTAATGCCCAAGTGGGGAAAGAAGACTATTTAAATGGAGTGGCAGGGAAACATACACTACATCAAATAAGTAATGAAAATGGTAATCTACTTGGACAATTCGCAGTTAGAAATAATATGATTATTAAAAGTACCTGCTTCCCTCACAAAGAAATACATAAAGGAACGTGGAAAATGCCAGGCTCAGATATAGTAAATCAAATTGATCATGTGCTAATTAAAGCAAGACATACATCATCAATTATAGATGTAAGAAGTTGTAGAGGCCCAAATTGTGATTCAGATCACTTTTTGGTTAAAGTGAGAATGAGAATAAAAATAAAGAAGATGGAGAGAGTTCAAGAGAACAAACATATACGATGGGATAGAGAAAAAATAAAAGATAAAGAAGAAAAAAAGAAATATCAAAAGTTAATGAGCAGCAAATTAAATGAAAAAGGAACAGAAGAAGGTGTAGAAGAACAATGGGAGGTAATAAAGGAGACAGTAAAAGAGGTAGCAAAAATAAGTATAGGTGAAAAGAAAATGGAAAGAAACATAGAATGGTATGATAAAGAGTGTGAGCAAGCTATAGAAAAAAAGAACATGGCTAGGAAAAAAATGCTCCAGAAAGAAACTAGAAATAACTATGAAGAATACCGTCAAAGAAGAAGAGACGCTAATAACATATGTAAGAAAAAGAAAAGAGAATATTGGAAAATGCAAACCCAAGAAATAGAAACGCTGATTCAACAGAGTGAGATAAAGAAATTCTATATGGCATTAAAGCAAATGAAACAAGGGAAACAGAATAAAATGAAAGAATGTCTAAGCAAGGAAGGTAATGTTCTTGGAGAAGATAAAGATATACTGGAAAGATGGGCTGAGTACTACAAGGAATTGTTAAATAAACGACAATCAATAAATAATCAGGAACAAGGAGAGAATGAAAATGGAAATGAACAAAAAATGGAAGAAGAAGAAGAAGAAGAACCGGATATTTGGGATGTTAAAATAGCAATACAGAGCCTAAAGAATAACAAAGCACCAGGAGAAGATGACATAATCGCTGAGCTAATTAAATATGGTGGGAATGAAATTATGAAAGCAATACATAAGTTAATATTAGAAATATGGAGGAAGGAACAGATGCCTGAAAGCTGGAAGACAGGCATAATATGCCCAATATATAAAAAGGGTAATAAATATCAATGCCATAATTATAGGGGAATTACATTGCTAAATGTAGCATATAAAATATTTTCAAGTATTTTAAATAATAGAGTGAAAAAATATGCGGAAAATGTATTAGGCGAGTATCAATGTGGATTTAGAAGTGACAAGAGTACGATAGACCAGATATTTGTAATACGACAAATAATGGAAAAATTCTATGAGCATGGCATAGATTTATGCTTTCTGTTTATTGACTTTAAGTTTGCATTTGACTCAATTGACAGAGAAGTTCTCTATAACACCTTACAATGTTTTAAAGTGCAACCGAAAATAATAAGACTAATAAAAATGACAATGGAAAATAAAAAAGCCAAAGTGAAAGTAATGAATAAATTAAGTCCGGATTTTGATTATAACACAGGAGTAAGACAAAGTGATGGACTATCGACGACTCTATTCAACCTAGCCCTGCACAGAGCAGTAGAAAAAATAAATAGTAAAGGAACAATATTTTTTAAGTCTAGTCAGATATGTGCATATGCAGATGACATATTGATTGTGGCAAGAGATAGGAAAATGTTAGTTGAAGTTTATGAAGAATTAGAAAGAAGGTCTAAAGAAATAGGATTAGAAGTAAATGAAAAAAAAAACTAAATACCTGAAAATGACAGCAGACAAAAGCAAAAGAATAATTGAAAATCTAGTAGTTGGAGACAAAACATTTGAAGGGGTATCCAAATTTAGATATTTAGGAGCGCTTGTAAATAATGATAACAATTTAAACGTGTGCATAAAAGAAAGAATTCAAGGTGGAAATGCAGCCTATTATGCAAATTTAAATCTATTAAAAAATAGGCTTATTAGTACAGGGACAAAATACAAGATCTATAAAACACTAATAAGACCAATAGTAACGTATTCTGCAGAAACCTGGACCCTAAACAATGTAGATGAAGAAATACTACGAAGATTTGAACGGAAAATACTTAGACGAATCTTTGGACCTGTAAAGGATAAAGACCAATGGAGAATAAGATATAATTATGAGATAGAAGAACTAATTAAGCAGCAAAATATTGTGAAATTTATAAAGGCACAAAGAATAAGATGGCTAGGACACATAGAGAGAATGACAGAAGATAGAATGCCAAAAAGAATATTGAAAGGAAGACTGTACGCTAGAAGAAAAAAAGGAAGACCAAAAACAAGATGGTTAGATGATGTGATGGAAGACCTAAGAAAAATTGGAATCAGAGGGTGGAAAAGTAAAGCAGAAGATAGAGATATGTGGAGGAGGATTGTGCAGGAGGCCAAAGCTCACCAAGGGCTGTAGAGCCAGAAGAGAAGATTGAAACGCACTGTCAACAACGTCAATACTCATTTGAAATCATTGGCCGCAACATTTTTTGAAGCGGGTATTGCAAAGCTTGTGTACAGGTACGATAAATGTCTCAATCTTTTCGGTGATTATGTTGAAAAGTAACTATAAGTATACAAAACTTTTAGTAATACAACAATTGTTTTCTTACAGCGTATCGGAGCTTGAAAAAAACGGCCCTCGGGTTTAATGTTATTGTGTAACATTCTTTGATTATAGGTGATATCGGAGGATGGAAAGAGCCCGGGGTCCATAGAGACTAATTTTCTGGCACAGAAACAAACAGAATGACTTGAGGCCTGCACTGGTGTCTCCGAGCGGAAGGTGAGATTTAAAAGGGGGATGATAACCCCTGTGTATAAACCCTTAATCCCCTCAAGTGGGGGGGGGGGATGTTTGCTAAACTGTGGCTGCAATACAAACCTCAGAATAACTTACTTGTCTGACAACTTTAAACTGATCCTAATCTCCAACTGTTCACACGTCCTCAGCTACTGCACACTCACATGGCCTTCTCTACACCTCATTGCTAAAACCTTAGTTCATGCTAATCGAGAACAATTAGCAGAAATAGTCTTATTACTTGCTTCCTTGTAAGTAGAAGCGAAATAAGGGAGTACCATAGGTTAAAGTCAAAGCCAAAAGCTGGTTGCTATGTGACTGAAGTTCCTTTGTTTGTATGGACAGGAGTTGACAAATTCCTGTATGAGAAAACTATAAGTATTTTAAAGCTGAAACCAAAAATAAGGAATATCTCAAAAACAGTCAATTCGACGAAAAAATGTATATAACATTAATTGTGTGTTTCTACGAGGCCTACAGTTTCTATTAAATAAGCTTTGACTGTCTCTTAATGTTTACCAGTTTTGCAAAATTTCGTAAAATTCACCCACAATGAAGAGGTCTTTAAAGGATATTCCCAGAAAATTTATTTGTCATGTAAATATCTTTAATATATGGTATTTTAATCAAAATCATTAGAGCCAACTGTTTTAACAGCTGGTTGCCGTGTGGTTGAAATCCGTTTCTATGCATTGCCAGGAGTTGACAAATTCCTGTTTGAGAGTATTTTAAAACTGAAAGCAATAACAAGGAATATCTCTAAAACGATCAATACCACGAAAAAAATATTTATGACATAAATTGTGTGTTTTATCGTGATCTACGTTTTTGTGTATTAAGTTTCTGTCTATCTCTTATGGTTTAACCGTTATACCAAATTCTGCAAAACTCATCCAGAATAAGACGCACCTGTTGCATCATTGGCAGATACTAAAACTAAATACCAAGTTTGGAATTTCACTTTTCGTTTTTATCTATGCTGTTCACAGTCACACAAACGGACCTTTTTCTAAAAATGCTTTCTTCGGACTCGGGGGACCGCAAAACATATATTTCCGGTGAAATCTCAGTATGGAATTTTTGGGTGCAATACAATACCTTCTCTATACACTATGTACATAGTATATTCATTCTCATTTATTTATTCCTGGCAAGCAAAAAGTTTGGAATTACAATTGTTTCACATAGTGACCGTATTTTAAAGGACGCAATTATCGCTTTAGCCTGTACATTTTCTTATTTCCCTTCTACTTATAAGGAGCTAGTAATAAGGCTAATTCTACTTATGATTATCTTGTTGTAGATAACAGATTAATGTTTTGAATAAAAGTTTGTTTACCGAACAGCTAGAGGACATCATGTGAATGGAACACATCAGATTTGTAAAAGCATGCATTTCCGGTGAAATCTCAATATCGACGTTTCAGATTGAATACAATACATTTTGTATCTAGTATGTACATTTTACTTAGGTGCTAGAGAAAGTAAAGATCGTTTTTGGCACGAATTACGTTAGTGAGGTAGCGGTTGTCAGTCATTTGTCACTAGTCGTGAACAGAATCAAGTTCTGGTGACAGCGGGTGGTCGGGCGGGCCCCTGTAGGACGGTTAGGGTCACCAGTTCTCACCGTGTCATTGTAACGGATGAAAAGGGTGCTCCTGCCCTTTCATATTTAATATTCTTTATTTGCTCGGCCTTCCAACGCTATGTTCCAATCACATACATCTCCCTTATAACTCTTAATGAACAAGCTTATTCTTCTATTCCCTTCATGCTAATTGAGAAAAAGTTAGCAGAAATAGTCTTATTACTTGCTTCCTTGTAAGTAGAAGAGAAATAAGGGAATACCATAGGTTAAAGTGGTACTCAAAAGCTGGTTGCTATGCGACTGATGTTCCTTTTTTTTTTTTTTTTTTTGTATGGACACGAGAATTCCTGTATGAGAAAATTAAGCATTTTAAAACTGAAATCAGGATATCTCAAAAACAGCCAACTCCACGAAAAAAATTATGTATAGGACATAAATTGTGTGTTTTATAGTGTTCTACATTTTTTGTGTGGTAAGTTTTGTCTGTCTTTTACAGTTTAGCAGGTATGCAAAATTCATCCAGAATAAAGTAGTCTTCGGAGGCTATTCTACAATTGCAACACAACAATACAAGACCCCATACTGCACGGACAACAATGGAAAAAATCAGAAATTGCGAGGAATCTATCTAACTGCTGCCACACCCAGCATACAGCCCTGATCTCGCACCATCAGATTATCATCTTTTTCCTACGTGGAAGAAATGTTGACAACGTAGAAGCAGTGCAAGTGGGTCTCACCGAATTCTTCGCATCAAAAACCAGAGACTGGTACCATCGTGGGATAATAAACCTCGCTGAAAGATGACTCAAGACCATAGAATCTAGTGGTCTGTACTTTGAAGATGAGTTAATTGCTTGTCAGTACACATTTCAAATAATTGTTGTTCTTAAAAAACGACATTACTTATGAGACAGTATCTACACATTAGTTTACTTTGAAATGTATAATGGTCACTGGTTACAACACTCACCTAGACGGCCCGGGTTCAATCCCAAACGACCATATGTGGGATTTGTGGCGTAGAATGGGCAGGTTTTCTCCAGTTTCCCCCGCCATCGCATTTCACCAGTGCTCCATCTCCATGCCATATATCATAATTGTCATCGCCTGCGGTGCCATAGTAGTAAAAGCGGGCGTTAAACACTATAAAAATCTTATGTGTTCCATTCACATGACTTTCTCTACATCTCTGCAACGAATTATTCTATTTACTTCATCTAATCGAGAAGAAATTAGCAGAAATAGTCTTATTACTTGCTTCTTTGTTAGTAGAAGTGAAATAAGTGAGTACCATAGGTTAAAGTGATAGTCAAAAGCTGGTTGCTATGTGACTGATGTTCCTTTGTTTGAATGGACACGAGTTGACAAATTCCTGTATGAGAAAAGTATGTTTTTTTTAAAGCTGAAGCCAAAAACAAGTAATATCTCAAAAACGATCAACTCCACGAAAAACAATTATATAATATAAATTGTGTGTTTTAACGTGCTCTACAATTTTGTGTGTTTTAAATTTTCGTCCATTTCTTACGGTTTAGCAGTTATGCAAAATTCCGTAAAAATCATCCAGAATAAAGTAGTCTTCAGAGGCTGTTCCCAGAAAATTCAAGATATACATTTAAATTGTCAGGTAAGTATCTTTAATATACCATATTTTAATCAAAATCGTTAGAGCCATTTTTGAGAAACTCAACATTTTCAAAAATTTTTCCATGTAAAGGGTAGTTTGGGATGGGGGATTTTTGGAAAATCTTCGTGTCGCATCCTTGGACGAAGTTTGGTATTTAATGATCTTTTCGGTTTTGAGCTATGCTGCCCACAGACACACACATACATACACACAAGACACACAGAAGGACATCTTTCTAAAAATGCCTTTTTTGGATTCAGGGGGTCTCAAAACAAATATTTCCGGTGTAATCTCGGTATCGAATCTTTGGGTGCAATGCAATACCTTCTCTATACACTATGTATACAGTACGTGTAGAGAAAGTAAAAATATGACGTGTTACACTCACATAACTTTCTCTACATCTCTGCTACAAATTATTGTAAATAATGAGAAAGTAAAAATATGACGTGTTACACTCACATGACTTTCTCTACATCTCTGCTACAAATTATTATTAGAAAGCTTATGCTTCTATTTACTTCCTGCTAATTCAGAAAACATTAGCAGAAATAATGTTATTACTTGCTTCCTTGTAAGTAGAAGCGAAATAAGGGAGTACCATAGTGATAGTCAAAAGCTGGTTGATAGGTGACTGAAGTTCCTTTGTTTGTATCGACAGGAGTTGACAAAGTTCTGTATGAGAAAAGTATGTTTTTCAAAGCTGAAACTAAAAATAAAGGAATATCTTAAAAACGATCAACGCCACGAAAAAACATCATATAACATAAATTGTGTGTTTTAATCTGCTCCACATTTGTTGTGTGGTATGCTTTCGTCCATCTCTTACGGTTTAGCATTATGCAATATTCCGTAAAATTCATCCAGAATAAAGTAGTCTTTAGGGGCTATTCCCAGAAAAGTAAAAATGTAAATTTTATTTGTCACGTAAATATCTTTAATATACAATATTTTTATCAAAATCGTTAGAGCCATTTTTTAGAAAATAAAAAATGTCGAATAAAGTTCCATTTCAAGGTTAATTTAGGGTCGGGGAATTTTTCTCAAAATCTTCGTGTCACATCCCTGGAAGATACTAAACTTAAATACCAAGTTTGGTATTTTAGCAACTTTTCGTTTTCGAGTTATCGTGTTCACAGGCACATGGACTTTTTTCTGAAAATACTTTTTTTTGGATACAGGGGACCCTAAAACATATATTTGCGGTGAAATCTCGGTATGGAATTTTTTGGTGGAGTGCAATACCTTCTCTATACAGTACGTGTAGAGAAAGTAAAAATGGTAAGACACAAACTGTGTGTTTCAACGAGCTCTACATATTTTTGCAGTATTTTTTGTGTATCTGTTACGGTTTACCAGTTATATAAACTCCAGCAAAGGTCATCTGGAACAAGGAGGTCTTTAGAGGCAACTTCAATATATACATCATATTTTTCGTATAAATTTCTTTAGTATTTCAGTCAAGGTCGTTGTAGTCATTTTTGAGAAAATACAACTTTACGAACATTTTTCCGTGTAAAGGGTTCTTTGAGGTGGGGGCATTTTCCTCAAAATGTTCGTATTGTATCCTTGAAAGGTACTTAACCTATATACTAAGTTAGGTACTTTACTGACTTCGTTTGTGAGTTACGGACACACAACACATTTCACACACACGAACCTTTTTCTAAAAATTGTATTTTTGGACATAGGGGATCTTATAATGTCTATTTCCGGTGAAACCTCGGTATCGAATTTTTGCGTGGACAACAATAGCTTCTCTACATACATACGTGCTAGAGGAAGTAAAGTAACAACTCCCTGTGACTCACGCTAGCAGTAAACACGATAATAGACAGCTAAGTAAAACAGAAGAGGTCAGAAAGGCGAAAGCGCTGATTTCCCTTGCATCAGCCAAATTGGTTTGAAGGAGATGTTAAATAATTCTCAAGTTGAAACAGGTTTTGATTCGACCTGGGAATATCGCGAAGGGGGAATGATTTGTGAGCAAGCAATTACGTGTTCTATCATTCATGAGTCAGAAGACTTGGGGGAACACAGGATTTCATAATACATGAGCTTGCATCTCTCTCAGATCTGCAGCTGAATCTCGAGTAGTAACTTTCCTGCCAGGCAAACTGAATTTGCTAACAGGGTCCCAAACTATCGGTGAAATAATACCACTTGGTTTTACTTTCTCTACACGTACCATGTATAGTGTACAGAGAAGGTATTGTGATGCACCCAAACATTCAATACCGAGATTTCACCGCAAATACACGCTGATTCAAAAAAAAAAGATTTTTTAGAAAAATGTTCTTGTGAGTGAGTGAGTGAGTGAGTGAGTGAGTGAGGTGAGGTGAAGTGAGTGAGTGGGTGAGTGAGTGAGTGAGTGAGTGAGTGAGTGAGTGAGTGAGTGAGTAGGTGGAGTGAGGTGAGGTGAATGAGTGAATGGAGTGAGTGGAGTGAGTGGAGTGAGGTGAATGAGTGAGTGGAGTGAGTGAGTGGAGTGAGTGAGTGGAGTGAGTGGAGTGAGTGAGTGAGTGGAGTGAGTGGAGTGAGTGAGTGGAGTGAGTGGAGTGAGTGAGTGGAGTGAGTGGAGTGAGTGGAGTGAGTGAGTGAGTGGAGTGAGTGGAGTGAGTGGAGTGAGTGAGTGGAGTGAGTGGAGTGAGTGAGTGAGTGGAGTGAGTGGAGTGAGTGAGTGGAGTGAGTGAGTAGAGTGAGTGAGTGGAGTGAGTGGAGTGAGTGAGTGAGTGGAGTGAGTGGAGTGAGTGAGTGGAGTGAGGTGAATGAGTGAGTGAGTGGGTGAGTGGAGTGAGTGGAGTGAGTGAGTGAGTGGAGTGAGTGGAGTGAGTGAGTGGAGTGAGTGAGTGGAGTGAGTGAGTGGAGTGAGTGAGTGGAGTGAGTGGAGTGAGTGAGTGGAGTGAGTGAGTGGAGTGAGTGGAGTGAGTGAGTGGAGTGAGTGAGTGGAGTGAGTGAGTGGAGTGAGTGGAGTGAGTGGAGTGAGTGAGTGGAGTGAGTGAGTGGAGTGAGTGAGTGGAGTGAGGTGAATGAGTGAGTGAGTGGGTGAGTGGAGTGAGTGGAGTGAGTGAGTGGAGTGAGTGAGTGGAGTGAGTGGAGTGAGTGAGTGGAGTGAGTGAGTGAGTGAGTGGAGTGAGTGAGTGGGTGAGTGGAGTGAGTGGAGTGAGTGAGTGAGTGGAGTGAGTGAGTGGAGTGAGTGAGTGGAGTGAGTGAGTGGAGTGAGTGAGTGGAGTGAGTGGAGTGAGTGAGTGGAGTGAGTGAGTGGAGTGAGTGAGTGGAGTGAGTGAGTGGAGTGAGTGGAGTGAGTGGAGTGAGTGAGTGGAGTGAGTGAGTGGAGTGAGTGAGTGGAGTGAGGTGAATGAGTGAGTGAGTGGGTGAGTGGAGTGAGTGGAGTGAGTGAGTGGAGTGAGTGAGTGGAGTGAGTGGAGTGAGTGAGTGGAGTGAGTGAGTGAGTGAGTGGAGTGAGTGAGTGGGTGAGTGGAGTGAGTGGAGTGAGTGAGTGAGTGGAGTGAGTGAGTGGAGTGAGTGGAGTGAGTGGAGTGAGTGAGTGGAGTGAGTGAGTGAGTGGAGTGAGTGGAGTGAGTGAGTGAGTGAGTGGAGTGAGTGAGTGAGTGAGTGAGTGGAGTGAGTGAGTGAGTGAGTGGAGTGAGTGAGTGAGTGAGTGAGTGAGTGAGTGAATGAGTGAATGGAGTGAGTGGAGTGAGGTGAACGAGTGAGTGGAGTGAGTGAGTGGAGTGAGTGAGTGGAGTGAGTGGAGTGAGTGAGTGAGTGAGTGAGTGAGTGAGTGGAGTGAGTGAGTGGAGTGAGTGAGT
>CM060896.1:9977500-10115000 GCA_030762935.1 Hymenopus coronatus
TGAGTGAGTGGAGTGAGTGAGTGGAGTGAGTGGAGTGAGTGAGTGAGTGAATGAGTGAATGGAGTGAGTGGAGTGAGGTGAACGAGTGAGTGGAGTGAGTGAGTGGAGTGAGTGAGTGGAGTGAGTGGAGTGAGTGAGTGAGTGAGTGAGTGGAGTGAGTGAGTGAGTGAGTGAGTGAGTGAGTGAGTGAGTGGAGTGAGTGAGTGAGTGAGTGGAGTGAGTGAGTGAGTGAGTGAGTGAGTGAGTGGAGTGAGTGGAGTGAGGTGAATGAGTGAAGTGAGTGGAGTGAGTGGAGTGAGTGGAGTGAGTGGAGTGTGTGAGTGAGTGAGTGAAGTGAGTGGAGTGAGGTGAATGAGTGAGTGAGTGGAGTGAGGTGAATGAGTGAAGTGAGTGGAGTGAGTGGAGTGTGTGAGTGAGTGAGTGGAGTGAGTGGAGTGAGTGGAGTGTGTGAGTGAGTGGAGTGAGTGGAGTGAGTGGAGTGTGTGAGTGAGTGAGTGAAGTGAGTGGAGTGAGGTGAATGAGTGAGTGAGTGGAGTGAGGTGAATGAGTGAGTGAGTGAGTGGAGTGAGTGGAGAGAGTGAGTGGAGTGAGTGAGCGTGTATGTCTGTGAACACGATACCTAAAAAACGAAGGCAGTAAAATAGCAACATTGGTATTTAAGTTTAGTACAGTACTCGCATCAATTCCGGACACTTTTTAGTTAAATTGGCTTTCAAATTTGAATATTACATTTGAAAATTACATTCAGTTGTTTCAGGATCATTGTTATCTGATATTGAGTTTCCGGGATGTGTTACCATAGCACAGTGTATTGAATCTTTTACCGTAAAATGGAGATAAGTTGGGCCTTAATGGGCTACTTAGGTGAGTATATTATATGATAAAGATGCACATCCATTGCTTTAATGTCTACTGTATAGAATGTGAAAACTGTATTCATTGCGCTCACAATACACGTTTGAGATATCTATTAATTTTAACGTTGTCACAACTCAATGCCATGAACACCATAATCTAAAAATACCATATTCCTCCAATTTTGAGCCCCCTTATAAATCAGAGTAATAATGCCATGAACACCATAATCTAAAAATACCATATTCCTCCAATTTTGAGCCCCCTTATAAATCAGAGTAATAATGCTATGAACACCATACTCTAAAAATACCATATTCCATCAATTTTGAGCCCCCTTATAAATCAGAGTAATAAAGCCATGAACACCATACTCTAAAAATACCATATTCCATCAATTTTGAGCCCCCTTATAAATCAGAGTAATAATGTCATGAACACCATACTCTAAAAATACCATATTCCATCAATTTTGAGCCCCCTTATAAATCAGAGTAATAATGCCATGAACACCATAATCTAAAAATACCATATTCCATCAATTTTGAGCCCCCTTATAAATCAGAGTAATAAAGCCATGAACACCATAATCTAAAAATACCATATTCCATCAATTTTGAGCCCCCTTATAAATCAGAGTAATAAAGCCATGAACACCATAATCTAAAAATACCATATTCCATCAATTTTGAGCCCCCTTATAAATCAGAGTAATAATGTCATGAACACCATACTCTAAAAATACCATATTCCATCAATTTTGAGCCCCCTTATAAATCAGAGTAATAATGTCATGAACACCATACTCTAAAAATACCATATTCCATCAATTTTGAGCCCCCTTATAAATCAGAGTAATAATGCCATGAACACCATAATCTAAAAATACCATATTCCATCAATTTTGAGCCCCCTTATAAATCAGAGTAATAAAGCCATGAACACCATAATCTAAAAATACCATATTCCATCAATTTTGAGCCCCCTTATAAATCAGAGTAATAATGCCATGAACACCATAATCTAAAAATACCATATTCCTCCAATGTTGAGCCCCCTTATAAATCAGAGTAATAATGCCATGAACACCATACTCTAAAAATACCATATTCCATCAATTTTGAGCCCCCTTATAAATCAGAGTAATAATGCCATGAACACCATAATCTAAAAATACCATATTCCATCAATTTTGAGCCCCCTTATAAATCAGAGTAATAATGCCATGAACACCATACTCTAAAAATACCATATTCCATCAATTTTGAGCCCCCTTATAAATCAGAGTAATAATGCTATGAACACCATAATCTAAAAATACCATATTCCATCAATTTTGAGCCCCCTTATAAATCAGAGTAATAATGCCATGAACACCATAATCTAAAAATACCATATTCCTCCAATTTTGAGCCCCCTTATAAATCAGAGTAATAATGCCATGAACACCATACTCTAAAAATACCATATTCCATCAATTTTGAGCCCCCTTATAAATCAGAGTAATAAAGCCATGAACACCATAATCTAAAAATACCATATTCCTCCAATTTTGAGCCCCCTTATAAATCAGAGTAATAATGCCATGAACACCATAATCTAAAAATACCATATTCCTCCAATTTTGAGCCCCCTTATAAATCAGAGTAATAATGCTATGAACACCATACTCTAAAAATACCATATTCCATCAATTTTGAGCCCCCTTATAAATCAGAGTAATAAAGCCATGAACACCATAATCTAAAAATACCATATTCCTCCAATTTTGAGCCCCCTTATAAATCAGAGTAATAATGCCATGAACACCATACTCTAAAAATACCATATTCCTCCAATTTTGAGCCCCCTTATAAATCAGAGTAATAATGCTATGAACACCATACTCTAAAAATACCATATTCCATCAATTTTGAGCCCCCTTATAAATCAGAGTAATAAAGCCATGAACACCATAATCTAAAAATACCATATTCCATCAATTTTGAGCCCCCTTATAAATCAGAGTAATAATGCTATGAACACCATAATCTAAAAATACCATATTCCTCCAATTTTGAGCCCCCTTATAAATCAGAGTAATAATGTCATGAACACCATAATCTAAAAATACCATATTCCATCAATTTTGAGCCCCCTTATAAATCAGAGTAATAATGCCATGAACACCATAATCTAAAAATACCATATTCCATCAATTTTGAGCCCCCTTATAAATCAGAGTAATAATGCTATGAACACCATAATCTAAAAATACCATATTCCATCAATTTTGAGCCCCCTTATAAATCAGAGTAATAATGCCATGAACACCATAATCTAAAAATACCATATTCCATCAATTTTGAGCCCCCTTATAAATCAGAGTAATAATGCCATGAACACCATAATCTAAAAATACCATATTCCTCCAATTTTGAGCCCCCTTATAAATCAGAGTAATAATGCCATGAACACCATACTCTAAAAATACCATATTCCTCCAATTTTGAGCCCCCTTATAAATCAGAGTAATAATGTCATGAACACCATACTCTAAAAATACCATATTCCTCCAATTTTGAGCCCCCTTATAAATCAGAGTAATAATGCCATGAACACCATACTCTAAAAATACCATATTCCTCCAATTTTGAGCCCCCTTATAAATCAGAGTAATAATACATTCTATTCCGTATAAAATAAAAAATATGATGTGTTCCAATCACATGACTTTATACACACCTCTACAATAAATTATTCTTGTATTTACTTCATATTAATTTAGAAAAAATTACCAGAAATACTTTCTTGTAAGCAGAAGAGAAATAAGAGAGTATCATAAACTAAATCAATAACCAAATCTTTTTAAAACTGGTTCTTATGTGATTGAGGGAGTTGACAAATTCCCGTATGAGAAAAAAAATAGGTATTTTAAAGCTGAAACCAATAACAAGGAATATCTAAAAATCGGTCAACTCCTCGAAAAAGATATAAATATATATCGTATAACATAAATTGTGTGTTTCAAGGATCTTTACCTTTTTTGCGTTATTAGTTTTTGTTTATGTCTTGCGGTTTACCACATATACAAATTTACGTAAAACTCATCCACAATAAACAGGTCTTCAGAGGCTAATCCCGGGAAATTGAAGATATACATTTTATTTGTCACATAAATGGAGGAGAGACTGTAATCAAAATCGTTACAGCTATTTTTGAGAAAGTCAACATTTTCCAAAAATATTCCATGAAGTTGGGGGAGGGGGAGTTTCTTCAAAATCTTCGTGTCGCATCCTTGGAAAACACCAAACTTAAATACCAAGTTTGGTGTTTAACCGTCTTTTCGTTTTTGAGCTATGCTACCCACAGACACACACATACACACAGAAAACCCGACAGACCGACGGACGGATATCTTATAAAAAATGCTTTTTTTTTTATGCAATACAAAACTCTATGAATATAATACGTGTAGAGAAAGTAAAAATATAATTGCGAAATATATGTACATTTCATTTGATTGTGAACGAATAGAATGCATTACTACCTTCGTATAGTAGGGGGGCACAATTGGGGAGTGTTGCTTATAGTACTCAAATGTCATAATCCAAGAATTACTAACTTTCCCAAAATCAGACCTCCATGAGACCAATAATTCCGATTTTCATATTGGAGACAACATAAAATCTCATGTGTTCCATTCGCATCACTTTCTCTGCAACAAATTATTGTTCAAAAGCTTATGCTTCTTTTTACTTCATGCTAATCGAGAAAAAATAGCAGAAATAGTCTTATTACTTGCTTCCTTGTAAGTAGAAGCGAAATAAGGGAATATCATAGGTTAAAGTGGTAGTCAAAAGCTGGATGCTATGTGACTGAAGTTCCTTTGTTTGTATGGACAGGAGTTGACAAATTCCTGTATGAGAAAAGTATATTTTTGAAAGCTGAAACCAAAAACAAGGAATATCTCAAAAAAACGATCAACTCCAAGAAAAAAATATATAACATAAATTATGTGTTTTAATGTGCGATACATTTTTTGAGTAATAAGTTTTTGTCTATCTCTTACGGTTTAGCAAAATTCAACAAAATTCATCCATAACAAACATGTGTTCAGAGGCTATTCCCATAAAATTGAAGATATACATTTTATTCGGCATGTAAATATATTAAATATACGAGCCATTTTTGAGAAAATCAAAATTTTCGAAAAAAGTTCCATGTAAAGGGTAATTTGGAGTGGGGGGATTTTCTTGAACATTTTCGTGTCGCGTTCTTGAAAGATATCAAACCTAAATACCAAGTTTGGTATTTAACGGTCTTTTCGTTTTTGAGCTATGATGTTCAATGACACACACACGCGGACCTTTTTCCAAAAATGCTCTTTTTTTTATTACATGTATTTCCGGTGAAATCTCGATATCGAATTTTTGGGTCGAATGCAATACCTTCTCTATACATCATGTACATAGTACGTGTAGAGAAAGTAAAAAAGTGCGTGCGTGCGTACATTGGAGTCATAGCAAGCGTGGTGGTGAATTTCGCAGATTTTCAACCGCACCAGTAGTTTCACACAAGGGTGGAAACATTCAATTAGGAAATTGATGACTGACCGTGGACACTAGCGCGCTCTATAATCGATTGCAAACTTCCACCCCTCGCTGAAATATTCTCCAGCACTCAAGGGAAAGATTCAAGTAAAGGTCAAACTGCAACAGAAAACTGTCTATTGTTTGTATGGACAGATGCCTCTAAAGGTCAAAGTTCGCGCTAAAAGTTCCTCAAGCACACAAACCAGTGTACGACTAGCGGCTTACTTACTTACTGCAGATTCCTATTAAAAAAATCTGATGTGTTACACTCACATGACTTTCTCTAGCTGTTCTACATAAGATTCTTCTTCTTTCTGCATCTTGCTAACCGAGGTACTCATTAGCACAATGTTCTTATTACTTAGTTCCGTATGTTCTTCCTTGATTACTCGTAAATTATGTGTCATTTCCTCACTGAAGACTCGTTCATTGCATTATCACTATACACTTGCGGTATTTGCCTTTAACACTCGATTCGCTGATCATTTCGTGCATTCAAAAAACGAATAAGTTCTTTTGCGGTAGAAAAGAATAACATGTGCATTCAAAACCCGGTACCACGTGACAATAAATACCTTGATAGCAATGACGATTACGTTGAGAAATAGAGTAAGGTAGTGTAACTTTGTAAATAAAGTTTTGTGTTGATAACTTTCGTTAATGTTTAGTTATGTCCAATCGGTTCACTTTCTGAATGGCCCTCGTATTATAATAACAATAATAATAATAATAATAATAATAATAATAACAAGCCCTTCTGGGTGGTGTGGTGGTAGCGTGTCTTATCTCATATTGAACAAGTTCGTAGTTCGAATCTCTCTTAGGGTGAGTGACTCGGATAATCCTGAACATCCTGAGAAGACGAATGTCGAGTAACTTTAAGCTCCATGGACCCCGAGATCATTTGAGTATCATTTCATCAATTTCATTCATCGTCTGATATGACCAACCAGGTTAAAGGACGTTAAGTTAAAAAAATAATAGTATTCACATGACTTTCTCTAGATCTCTACAACAAATTATTGTTAAAAAGCCTGTGGTTCTATTTACTACATTCTAATCGAGAACAAATTAGCAGAAATAGTCTTATTACTTGCTTCCTTGTAAGTAGAAGCGAAATAAGGGAGTACCATAGGTTAAAGTGATAGTCAAAAGCTGGTTGCTATGTGACTGATGTTCCTTTGTTTGTATGGACAGGAGTTGACAAATTCCTATATGATTTTTTTAAAGCTGAAACCAGAAACAAGGAATATCTCAAAAACGAACAGCTTCACGAAAAACATTATATTACATAAATGGTGTCTTTTAACGTGCTCTACATTTTTTGTGTGGCAAGTTTTTGTCCATCTCTTACAGTTTAAAAGTTATAAAAAATTCCGTAAGCTTTATTCAGAATAAAGTAGTCTTCAGATGCTATTCCCAGAAAATTCAAGAAATACATTTAATTTGTCAGGTAAAAATCATTAATATACTATATTTTAATCAAAATCGTTAGAGCCATTTTTGAGAAAATCAAATTTTTTCAAAAAGTTCCATGTAAAGGGTAGTTGGTGGTGGGGGGGATTTTTCTCAAAATGTTCGTGTCGTATCCTTGGAAGATACTAAACCTAAATATCAAGTTTGGTATTTCACCGACTTTTCGATTTTGAGTTATCGTATTCACAGACACACGGACACACACACACACACACACACACACACATGGACCTTTTTGTGAAAATGCTTTTTTTTTTGGATATTGGGGACCCTAAAACATATATTTCCGGTGAAATCTCGGTATCGAATTTTTGGTGGAGTGCAATACTTTCTCTATACACTATGTACATAGTGCGTATGGAGAAAGTAAAAAGGTATTTTTAGAAAAATGTCTGTATGTGTGTGCCTTGAGCAGTATAGCTCAAAAACGAAAAGATTGTTAGGAACTAAACTTGGTATTTAAGTTTGGTATCTACCAAGGATGCGTCACAAAGATTTTCAAGAAAATCACCTCACCTTAAAGTACCCTTTACATGGAAAAAAGTATGAAAAATTTTGATTTTATTAAAAATGGCTCCACGATTTTGATTAAAATCTCTTATATTTAAAATATTTGCTTGGCAAATAAAATGTATATCTTGATTTTTCTGGGAATAGCCTCTGAAGACTACTTAATTCTGAATGAACTTCACGGAATTTTACATAACTGCTAAACCGTAAGAGATGGACAAAAACTTACCACACAAAAAATGTAGAGCACGTTAAATCACACAATTTATGTTATATACATTTTTTTCGTTGAGTTAATCGTTCTTAAGATATTCCTGGTTTTTCGTTTCAGCATTTTTCTCATACAGGAATTTGTCAACTGCTGTCCATACAAACAAAGGAACTTCAGTCACATAGCAACCAGCTTTTGATTATCACTTTAACCTATGGTACTGCCTTATTTCGCTACTACTTACAAGGAAGAAGGTAATAAGACTATTTCTGCTATTTTTTTTTTTTCTGATTAGCATGAAGTAAATAGAAGCATAAGCTTTTTAACAACAATTTGTTGCAGAGATATAAATATTGATATCGTACGCATCAGATTTTTTTGATTCGGGGGACCCTAAAACATAAATTTCCGGTGAAATCTAGGTTTCGAATTTTTGGGTGGAGTGTAATACCTTCTGTATACAGTATGTACATAGTACGTGTAGAGAAAGGATGTGAATGTAGCACGTTTTGAATGCCATACGCTGATAGCAGTTGCGAGTTATCTGCACAATTTATGTGGGCAAGTTTTTGTTTTCCAAGAGACAGTCAACTGTCTGGACAACACCAGTTGTAGAGAAGGTTGCCATAGAAACACATTTCCTCATCAAATAATAGACGGCATCTTTCAAAAGCCACTTGAAACCGCTATAATTGTGCAATATTATAAGTAATTTTGTTACTAAATAAAGAAATTACACTACATTGGAATGTTCAAAACTTCAAAAAACTTGTACCTTTTTCTCAATATCCCTTTGCTGAAGTTACTTGAAAACAAGTGTACATAAATTATTAGAATTATGCTATATTTTGGTGCCAAGGGTTTTTCTCTATCTCCTTTCAATGATTTTAAAGTAGTTTTGAAGGAATGTGAGTTTTGGTTATTTCAAATTATTATGTATTTCATAGCACAATACCTATAAATTAAACCAAAATAAAACTAGCTGTGCAAAAATACTCATTGTGGACTGAAATGTGTGTGTACAAATTTTCATTGCAATTTCTCAAATAGTTTCCAAGAAAAAGGTACACAAATGTGAAAAATTATAAAACTGAGAAAACGAGAAAAGTAAATGTTGTTTGTTTTATTTAGGGAGTGATCTACACACTTTAGATACCGCCTAAAATCCACCATAGCTGTAGTCAGCTTCTTGGTCCTAGTCAGAAACTAAAGAAATAAACCTTCTAAATATTTATAACTATGTTTGCCTGTTAGAAATGTAGAGAAACAAGGGATCAAAGCTGATAATTAAGCAAGCTGAAAAATCTAATTAGATTATAAAACTTTGGGAACATAAACCTAAACCATGTTTAGCCTACGTCCCCCCGTAGCAATGAATGGGGAGGGAAATTACTTCTACAGCCATCTAGCGGCAATTAATGTACTTACTCTAGGTGTTCGTCGGCAGGAAAGCTTCCTTGCTTCTCTATTTTAAACGATTGGAGTAGGAGAGGATAGTTAATAGACAAAAATGTATTTGAATTTAACTGCTGCTTTGGTTCATCGTCTCGATAAACTGTTGCGTTACCTTAACATTGCATGGGGTGGGAAATTACTACTATGGCCATATGGAGGCAAATAAATGTACTTACTCTAGGTGTTCGTTGCCAGGAAAGCTTTCATACTTCTTTATTTTAAATGATAGGAAAGGACAGTTAATACATAACAATGTATTTGAATTTCACTGCTGCATTGCGCCATTGTCTCTATAAACTAGTGCGTGACCTTAACATTGAACGGGGAGGGAAAATATAGCAGTACTACAACAATTTAGCAACAAATAACCGTGGTACCACTGCCATCTGGGGGCTATTAACTGAAATGCGTTCCTTTGGCACTGTATGCTGATTCATATTGTGAGACTTTAAAAATGTTCCCCGTACTATTTTTAAACATTTTCTTTTCCACAAGCCTTGTCGTGACAATAACGAAAAAAAAAAAAAAAATATATATATATATATATATATATATATATATATATATATATATTCCATTTGGTGCAATCGTTCGGAAGTGATGCGCGTACATACGTTTCGGCGATTCATTTATAATCCGGAAAAAATTAGCAGAAATAGCCGTCTTACTTGCTTCCTTGTAAGTAGACGCGAAATAAGGGAGTACCATAGGTTAAAGTGACAGTCAAAAGCTGGTTGCTATGTGACTGAAGTTCCTTTGTTTGTATGGACAGGAGTTGACAAATTCGTGTATGAGAAAAGTATAAGTTTTTCAAAGCTGAAACCAAAAACAAGGAATATCTCAAAAATGACCCACTCCAGAAAAAAATGTATATGATAGCTCTACATTTTCTGTTAAGTTAGCTTTTGTCTATCTCTTACCAGTTCTGCAAAATTCCGTACAATTCATCCAGAATAGAGAGGCTAGTCCCAAAAAATTCAAGACATACATTTTATTTGTTATGTAATTATCTTTAACATACGATATTTTATTGAAAATCGTTAGAGCCATTTTTCAGAAAATCAAAATTTTCACATTTATCCATGTAAAGGGACATTTTCTTTGAAATCTACCTTGGGAAATATTAAAATAAATGCCAACTTTGGTAATTAACGGACTTTCAGTTTTTGAGCTATGCTGCACACAGACACACACAGGAACATTTTTTTTTAAAAATATATTTTTTTATTTAAGTATGTCTCAAAAGACCTTCTCTATGCACTGTGTACATAGTACCTGTAGAGAAAGTAAAAATGGTGTTTATCTTGTGAGCAGGAACCTTGTAATTCTACGAAAAATATAAAACAATTTTAATACGAGTGTCATACACTATTTTTAGACAGTTCTCGATATTTATACCCATATTATAATTATAACTAGACTGTTCTAACTATTTCACAGAGTTCATGCTTAATACCTGCGATATTCAGTTGTTGCCTTGCTTAGCATCAGTGCTGACAACGTGATGACTTACTCGTACAGAACGAAAACATTCTATACAACGGAGCCAGTGTAGCAGTTGTAATTTTTCTCTCTCCGCTGCTTGCATAATTTTGTCTGGTTCAGCAAATTCCATGTTCATTACATCCGCCATTTTATGGATCGATATGAGCTCTCAGAGTCATGGCCTACTTGAATGAGGCCGTGTTATATAATTTTATACCACTGAGTGACAGAATTTTCTACTTTTAACACAGCTGACATGTGGTAAAAGACCTATTTTTAGCATCAACTATCTAAAAACAGCATTTTCGCATCATACTTCAAAACCTGATGAAATAAATATATAGGGTATTTTAAAGTCATTGAAACTTTAAACCGCAATAAATATTATAATATGTTTGAAATGGAAAAAACAAAACAACTCACATAAGGAAAATAAAGAGGTTTGGTTTTCTTTTGTTTGTTTGTCTTTTTACTCTCTCTACACGTACTATGTACATAGTGTATAGATAAGGTTTTGTATTGCACCTAAAAGTTCCATATCGAGATTTCACATGTTTTAGGGGCCCCTGTATACAAAAAAAAAATCATTTTTAGAAAAAGGTAGGTGTGTCTGTGAACCCGATAACTCAAAAACGTAAAGCAGTTAAAAGATCAAACTTCGTATTTAAGTTCAGTATCTTGCAAATATGTGACACGAAGATTTTCAAGAAAGTCCCCCCACACCCAACTACCCTTTGCATGGAACATTTTTCGAATTTTTTTAATTTCTCAAATATGGTCTAACGATATTGATTAAAATCTATTATATCTAAGATATATGTATGAGAAATAAAATGTGTATCTTGAATTTTCTGGGAATAGTCTCTGAAGACCCCTTAATTATGGATGAGTTTTGTATTACTGGAAACCGTAAGAGACGACAAACTGGCTGCACCAAAAATGTACATCTCATTGAAACACATAATTTACTTTATATTCATTTTTACTTTCTCCATACGCACTATGTACATAGTGTATAGAGAAAGTATTGCACTCCACCAAAAAATTCGATACCGAGATTTCACCGGAAATATATGTTTTAGGCTCCCCAATATCCAAAAAAAAGCATTTTCACAAGAAGGTCCGCGCGTGTGTGTGTGTGTGTGTGTGTGTGTGTGTGTGTGTGTGTGTGTGTGTGTCTGTGAACACGATAACTCAAAAACGAAAAGTCGGTAAAGTACCAAACTTGGTATTTAAGTTTAGTAGCCTCCAGGGATGCGACACGAAGATTTTGAGAAAAATCCCCCCACCCCCAACTACCCTTTACATGGAACATTTTTCGAAAATTTTGATTTTCTCAAAAATGGCTCTAACGATTTTGATTAAAAATGCGTATATTGAACATATTTACCTGACAAATGAAATGTATATCTTTAATTTTCTGGGAATAGCCTCTGAAGAGTAGTTTATTCTGGATGAATTTTACTAAATTTTGAATAACTGCTAAACCGTAAGAGATGGACAAAAACTTACTCAACAAAAAATATAGAGCACATTAAAACACACAATTTATGTTATACACATTTTTTCGTGGAGTTCGTCGTTTTTGTGACATTCCTTATTTTTGGTTTCTGCTATGAAAAACGTATACTTTTCTCATACAGGAACTTGTCAACTCCTATCCATATAAACAAAGGAACTTCATTGACATAGCAACCAGCTTTTGACTATCACTTTAACCTACGGTTGTCCCTTATTTCGCTCCTACTTACAAGGAAGCGAGTAATTAGACTATTTCTGCTATTTTTTTCTGATTAGCATAAAGTAAATAGAAGTATAAGCTTTTTAATAAGTATTTGTTGCAGGGATATGGAGAAAGTCATGTGAATGGTACACATCAGATTATTTGATAAAGTTTACCGTTTTCGAGATATTCCGGATCATTTGTTTCAATTTTAAGCCACTTAAACTTTCTCAAACGGGAAGGCATCTTTCTTCTCCTTTCTTGTTTGTTTACTCCTGGCAAGCACAGAGAATGGAATTCCAATTGTTTCACATTACGATCGGCTTTTAAAGGACGAGACTATCGCTTTAGTCTGTGCATATTCTTATTTCCCTTCTACTTTTGAACAAAAGGTTTGTTTACCGAACAGCTAGAGGACATCATGTCAATGGAACACATCGATTTTTTCCCCTTCTACTTACAAGAAACCAAGTAATAAGATAATATGGAAAATTTGACCAAAAAATCTGATATGTTCCATTTACATGACCTTCTCTATATCTCTGTAACAAATTATTGTTAAAAAGCTTATGCTTCTATTTACTTCATGCTAATCAAGAAAAAGTTAATAGAAATAGTCTTATTACTTGCTTTATTGTAAGTAGAAGCGAAATAAGGGAGTACCATAGGTTAAAGTGAAAGTCAAAAGCTGGTTGCTATGTGACTGATGTTCCTTTGTTTGTATGGATGTTCACAAATTCCTGTATGAGAGAAGTAAGAGTTTTTTTTTTTTTAAAGCTGAAACTAAAAACAAGGAATATCTAAAAAACGACCAACTCCACGACAAAAAGGCATACAACATAAATTGTGTGATTTAACGTGCTCTACATTTTTTATACAGTAAGTTTTTGTCTATTTTTTACGGTTTGGCAATTATACAAAGTTTCTCAAAATTCATCCAGGATAAAGTAGTCTTCTGAGGTTCTTCCCAGAAAATTCAAGATATACATTTTATTCTCTTTAATATAAGAGATTTTAGTCAAAATAATTACAGCCATTTTTGAGAAAAGCAAAATTTTCGAAAAAAGTTCTATGTAAAGGGTAGTTGGAGATGGGGGAGTTTTCCTGAAATTATTTGTGTAGCATCCTTGAAAGATATAAAACTGAAATAGGAAACTTGATATTTGAATTATGGTGTTAGAGACACGTACAGACGTTTTTCCATAAATTATATTTTGTATTGAAAACCTACATTTCCGCCTAAATCTCTGTGTAGAATGTTTTAGGTAGAGTGGAATGGCTTCTTTGTCTGCTATGTTGTACATTGTAAATGTGTGATAGAGAAAGCAAAAAGTCCCAAATCCGATTTTGCCCACAAGAGTGGCAGCAGCTGTGGGAAATGCTGCAGGAACAGAAATATTCCCATAGTCACGGTTCCTCACTCTGACCTTTCCCATGATAGCGTGTGTGGAACATTGTTTCCTTCGTGAACACCTTTCTTCACGACGTGCATCTGCTGCCATTTTAAATGTCTATTCAGCTCACACAGCCCAACTTCAATCTTTCTTTCGTAATGCATATTTAAGAATTCTCTACACGTACTATGTACATAGTGTATAGGGAAGGTATTGTACTCCACCCAAAAATTCGATACCGAGATTTCACCAGAAATATATATTTTAGAGTCCCCTGTATCCAAAAAAAAAAAAACAAACAAACATTTTTAGAAAAAGGCTAGTATGTATGTTTGCCTATGAACACGATAACTCAAAAACGAAAATTCGGTAAAATATCAAACTTGGTATTTAAGTTTAGTATCTTCCAGGGATGCGACACGAACATTTTGAGAAAATCGCTCCACCCCAGTGGAACGTTTTTTGAAAATTTTGAGTCTCACAAAAATGGCTATAACAATTTTCATTAAAATGTCGTATATTAAAGATATTTAAGTGACAAACAAAATGTATATCTTGAACTTTCTGGGAATAGCCTCTGAAGACTATTTATTCTGGATGAATTTTACGGAATTTTGAATAACTGCTAAAAATTAAGAGATGGATAAAAACTTACACCACAAAAAACGTAGAGCACATTAAAACACACAATTTAAGTTGTGTACATTTTTTTTCGTGGAGCTGATCGTTTTTGAAATATCCAGCTTTGAAAAACTTACACTTTTCTCATACAGGAATTTGACAACTCGTGTCCATACAAACAAAGGAACTTCAGTCACATAGCAACCAGCTTTTGACTATCACTTTAACCTATGGTACTCCCTTATTTCGCTTCTACTTACAAGGAGGCAAGTAATAAGACTATTCCTGCTAATTTTTTCTCGATTAGCAAGAAGTAAATAGAAGCGTAAGATTTTTAGCAACAATTTGTAGCAGAGATGTAGAGAAAGTCATGTGAATGGAACACATCAGATTTTTGTTTACCTAGCAAGTAGGATAAGTTATTTACTGCATCCAAAAATCCAATGTAATATCACCGCAAATATATTTTAATCAGCCTGAATAAAAGCAATCCGATGTGATCCATTCACATGACTTTCTCTATATCTCTGTAACAGATTATTGTTAAAAAGTTTATTCTTCTACTTCATGATACACTAAAATTAGCAGAAATTGTCTTTTTACTTCCTTCCTTGTAAGTAGAAGCGAAATAAGGGAGTACCATAGGTTAAAGTGATAGTCAAAAGCTGGTTGCTATGTGACTGATGTTCCTTTGTTTGTATGGACAGCAGTTCACAAATTCCTGTATGAGAAAAGTATAAGTATTTTAAAGGTAAAACCAATAACAATGAATATCTAAAAACCGATCAACTCCACGAAAAAAATGTATATTACATAAATTGTTTTAACGAGCTCTACATTTCCTGTTAAGTTAACTCTTGTCCATTTCTTACGGTTTAGCAGTTATGCATAATTCCGGAACATTCATCCAGAATAAAGTAATCTTCAGAGGCTATTCCCAGAAATTTTATGATATACATTTTATTTGTTAGATAAATTTCTTTAAAGTACGATATTTTAAACAATATCGTTAGAGCCATTTTTGAGAAAGTCAAAATTTTCGAAAAAAGTTCCAAGTAAAGTGTATTAGGGTGGGCGGATTTTCTTGAAAATCTTCATGTTCCTTGGAAGATATCAAACTTAAACACCAAGTTTGGTATTAACACACACACGGACCTATTTCTAATTTTATTCAGAGGGCACCAAAACATGTATTTCCGGTGAAATCTCAGTATCGAATTTTTGGATACATTACAATACCTTCTCTTTACACTATGTACATAGAGAACGTATATCATTCGAACCAAAAACTTGATGGAGAGATTTCATAGCAGAATATATATTTTGAGATCTGAGTCCCAAAAAAATAATTTTTAGAAAAAGGTCCTAGGGTCTGTGTTTGAGCATAGCTTAAAGACGAAGTCTGTATTAAACAGCAAACTTGCTATTTAAGTTTAGCATATTCCAGGGGTACGACACGAAGATTTACAGAAAAATCCTCCCATCACATACTACCGTTTGCATGGAACATTTTTGGAAAATTTTTATTTTCTCATAAATGGCTGTAACGATTTTGAGTATATATTAAATATACTTATATCAGAAATAAAAAGTAGATGTTGAATTTTGTGGGAATAGCTTCTGAAGACATTTTTCCTCTGGATGAACTTGTATAACTGGTAAACCATAAGAGACACACAAAAATGTAAATCTAGTCAAAACACACACTTTATTCATGTTCACTTTTGTTGCAGAGTTGACCGTTTCCGAGATATTCCTTGTTATTAATTTCAATTTTAAACTGTGTTTCTTCTCACTCATTTACATTAGATACCCAGAAATCAATGGAAATACACGTTTTGAGGCTCTCTGAGTCAAAAATAAAACCTCATTAGATATATTCACATTGGTGCCTCTATCTTCCATACAAAAAACTATTCCTAAAAACCTGACGTGTTCCATTCACATGACTTTCTCTACTTCTGTGTAACAAATTATTGTTAAAAAGCTTATGCTTCTATTTGCTCATGCTAATCGAGAAAAAAAAAAAATAGCAGACCTAGTCTTATTGCTTGCTTCCTTGTAAGTAGAAGCGAAATAAGGGAGTACCATAGGTTAAAGTGACAGTCAAAAGCTGGTTGCTATGTGACTGATGTTCCTTTGTTTGTATGGACACGAGTTGACAAATATCTGTATGAGAAAACTAAGTTTTTCAAAGCTGAAACCAAAAACAAGGAATACCTAAAAACGATCAACTCCTAGAAAAAAATGTATATGACATAAATTGTATGTTTTAATGTGCTCTACAGTTTTTATGTGGTAAGTTTTTGTCCATTTCTTACGGTTTAGCAGTTATGTAAAATTCATTCAGAACAAAGTAGTCTTCAGAGGCTATTCCCAGAAAATTCAAGATATACATATTATTTGTCAGGTAAATATCTTTAATATACCTACTATATAAGGTAGCAGACACTTTATATGTATTAACGAGATCTACTTTTCTACTTTCTCTACACGTGTAGAGAAGGTATTGCATTGCACCATGAAAATCGATACTGAGATTTCACCAGGAATAAACATTTTAAAGTCCCCTGTTTCCGAAAAAAAAAAAACATTTTAAGAAAAAGGTGAGTGTGACCGTGTTTCTGATAACACAAAAACGAAAACTCGGTAAAACATCAAACTTGATATATAACCTAATCTAATAGGGATGCGTCACGAGGAGGAACATCCCCCCACTCCAAACTATCGTTTGCATGGACTAACAATTTTGATTAAAATCTCTTGTATATAAGATATTTAGATGCCAAACAAAAAGTTATCTTGAATATTCTGGGAGTAGCCTCTACACAGCTCTTTATTCGGGCTGATATTTATTGAATTTTCAACTGGTAAACTGTAAAAAATAGACAAAAATTTACTACAAAAAATGCAGTTCATGATAAAACACACAGTTTATGTCCTATACATTTTTTCGTGGATTTGATGGTTTATGAGATATTCCTTGTATATTGGTATCAGCTTTAAAAAACCTATACTTTTCTCATTTAGGAATTTGTCAACTCGTGTCCATACAAACAAAGGAACTTCAGTCACATAGCAACCAGCTTTTGTCTATCACTTTAACCTATGGTACTCCCTTATTTCGCTTCTACTTACAAGGAAGCAAGTAATAAGACTATTTCTGCTAATTTTTCTGAATTAGCACGAAGAACATAGAAGCATAAGCTTTTTACAATAACTTGTTGTAGAGATGTAGAAAAAGTCATGTGAATGGAACACATCAGATTTTTTTTCTTTTCTTCGTTGAGTTGATAATTTATGGACTATTGCTTGTTATTTGCTTCAGATTTAAAATACTTTTCTCACACGTAAATTTGTAAATTCCTGGCCGTAGATGGAAACGGAGCACAACCACATGGCAATGACATTTTAAAAGATTTGACTGTAGGTAGCCTAGTGTATTCCCTTCTACTTACAAGTAATTAAGACAGTGTCGTAATGACGTCAGTTTAATTCTAGGGGAGAAAAAATGGCAGCTGTAGTATCCCAAAAGCAACAACATTTGCGGTGTAGAGGCGGCCAACATTAGATCTCAACAACCTGTTGCTGTTTAAAATTGCATCCTGCCAGAGTTCCTGCAACAACCATTTCCTTGCGCACGCATTCCATTCACATGACCTTCTCTACATCTCTACAACAAATTATTGCTAAAAAGCTTATTCTTCTACTTACTTTATAGCTGAAACGAATAACAAGGAATATCTAAAAAAAACGATCAACTGCACGAAAAAAATGCAAATGCCATAAATTGTGTGTTTTAACGTGCTCTACATTTTTTGTGTGATAAGTTTTTGTCTATCTCCTACGGTTTACCAGTTATGCAAAAGTCAATCAAATTCATCCAGAATAAACATGTCTTCAGAGGCTATCTCCAGAAAATTCAAAATATATATTTTATTTGGCATGTAAATATCTTAAATATAAGATATTTTAATCGAAATTGTTACAATATTTTTGAGAAAATCAAAATTGTCAATATTTTTTCCATGTAAAGGCTAGTTAGACGTGGGAGAATTTTATTGAAAATATTTGTGTCGCATCCTGGGGAGATACCCAACTATAAAAAGTTTGGCATTTTTTGAGATATTCCTTGTTTTTTGTTTCAAATTTGAAAAACTTATACTTTTCTCATACGGGAATTTGTCAACTCCTGTCCACACAAACAAAGGAACTTCAGTCACATAGCAACCAGCTTTTGACTATCACTTTAACCTATGGTACTCCATTATTTAGCTTCTATTTACAAGGAAGAAAGTAATAAGACTATTTCTGCTAATTTTTTCTCGATTAACATGAAGTAAATTGAAGCATAAGGTTTTTTTATTTGTTGCAGAGATGTAGAGAAAGTCGTGCGAATGGAAGTCATCAGATTTTTTTATTCAGGGGACCCAAAGGATATATTTGCGGTGAAATCTCGGTATCAAAATACACTACCTTCTCTGTACACTATGTATATAGTACGTGTGAGTGAGTGAGAAACAAGTGCGAGTGGTGAATGAAACAAATGAATGAGCCGAGAGGAAGCATACCATCCGGTAAGGTTACAGTTGGTTGCGCAGTTAGAGGACCTAACCTTGTGAATCTCCCCACCTAGCGTTGCGTCCCATCCTCATTTCTCGCCGCAAATTGGCTCCAGTGGCGGACTCTACCATCCCTTCCTCGGGATCTAACCGGGCCTTCCTCCTCTTCATTTACGAGACAGATTCCCGTGGTTTCTCCGAGCGCACTTCAGCCTTCAGAGAGCTTATTGTGCTATCTGTATCGTTCAGAGCAAAGCATCCTATAAAAAAAAGTGAATTTTATCCCCATTTTTACTTTCTGAACACCTCCCTATATACGAGGGCCGTTTTTTTTTCAAGCTCCAATAGGCTATAAATAAAAGACAAGGCCATAGAAAACAATTGACGTTGTTTTGAAGGTCTTCGTTGGTTTGAAAGTGCTGCCCTCCTAGCCACGTCTTCAGTTCAGGGAAAAGGTGAAAGTCGCTGTGTGCCAGGTCAGGACTGTACGGCAGATGATCGAAAATGTCCCATTGAAATTCTTCAAGGAGCCGATGGGATGTGCCAGCAGTGTGTGGACGAGCGTTGTCATGGATCAACTAAATTCCTGAAGTCAGTATTCCTCTTCGTTTGTTTTGAATGACTCTCCGCAAACGTCATAAAGTACGAAGATCTTCAAAACAACGTAAATGCTCATTTGAAATCATTGGCGGCAACATTTTTTGAAGCTGGTATTGCAAAGCTTGTGTACAGGTACGATAAATGTCTCAATATTTTCGGTGATTATGTTGAAAAGTAACCATAAGTGTACAAAACTTTTAGTAATAAAATAATTGTTTTGTATGAACTTGTCTTTTATTTATAGCCTATTGGAGCTTGAAAAAAAGCGGCCCTCGTACATAGTGTATAGAGAAGGTATTGCATTGTACCCAAAAAGTTGATACCGAGATTTTATCGGAAACATATGTTTTGGGACCCCTTCAATTTAAAAAGGGATTTCTTAGAAAAAGGACCGCCCGCGCGCGGGTGTGTGTTTGGGGATGGGGCAGGGGGGAAGCATAGCTCAAAAACGAAAGTTCCTTTTAACACCAAACTTGATATTTAAGTTCAGTATCTTCCACGAATGCGACGCGAAGCTTTTCAAAGAAATCTCCCCATCCCAAACTACCATTTACATGGTAAAAAATCGAAAGTTAATGACTCTAAAGATTTTCATTAAAATATCATATATTAAAGATATTTACATGACAAATAAAACGTATATCCTGAATTTTCTGGGAATAGCCGCTGAAGACCTGGATGAATTTTTCTGAATCTTCCATAACTGGTAAACCTTAAGAGATAGAGAAAAATGTATCTGCTACACAAAAAATATAAATTTCATTATAACACACAATTTATGTCATATATATTTTTCGTGGAGTTGACTGTTTTGGAGATATTCCTTGTTATTGATTTCAGTTTTAAAATACTTAAACGTTTCTCATACAGGAACTTGTCAACTCCTAGCCACGCAAAGAAACGGATTTCAATGCCATAGCAACCACATTTTAAAACATTTGACTGTCGGTTTAGCCTAGTGTATTCCCTTATTTTCCTTCTACTTACAAGAAAGCATTTCTGCTAGTGTTTATCTCGATTAGCAAGAAGTAAATAGAAGAATAAGCTTTTTAACAATACGTTATAAGCAGGCACCTCTCTGACTAGCTAGCTATTTTACTATTCTGTTTTGTCCTTTGCCAAATCATGCTAATTTCAAAATTTTCCCTGATTGCCTTTAAAATATAAACATCGTATTAATCCTTGATAAACCAGTAACATATTTATAAATGTTGCTGATACATGTGTGTATCTCATCAGAAAAAACACTGATATGTTCCATTCACATGACTTTCTCTACATCTGTGTAACAAATCATTGTTAATAAGCTTATTCTTGTATCTGCTTCATGATAATCCAGATAAATATTAATAGAAATGTTTCCTTATGTAAAGGGAAGTGAGGGAATACACTGGTCTAAGACGACAGTCAAATCTTTTAAAAGCTGGTTGCCATGGGATTGAAATTCGCTTCTTTGCATGACCAGGAGTTGACAAGTATGAGAAAAGTTTAACTATTTTAAAACTGAAACTAATAACAAGATGGCCTCGAAAATGGTCCATTCCACGAGAAAAAAAAGTAAATAACATAAATTGTGCAGTTAACCAGATCTACAGCTTTGTATAATAAGTTTCTTTCTATCTCTTGCGGTTTACTAGTTTTGCGAAATACAGCCAGAATAAGGTCTTCAGAGACTATACCAGAAAATTCAAGATCTACATTTTATTTATCATGTAATATCTTTAATGTAAAACATTTTAATCAAAATCCTTATGACTTTTTTTGAGAAAATATAAATGTGCGAATATTTTTCTATGTAAAGGGTAGTTTGCATATCGATACCAAGTTTGGTATTTTACCGAATTTTCGTTTTTGAGTTATCGTGTTCACAGACACACACATACAGAACTTTTTCTATTTTTTTTTTTTTTGATACAGGAGACCCTAAAATATGTATTTCGAGTGAAATCTCGATATCAGATTTTTGGGTAGAGTGCACTAGGCTAAAGAGAGGGTCCAATCTTTTAAAAGTCGGTCGTTATGTGAAACAAATTCGATTCTCTTTCCTTGCTAGGAGTAAACAAAAGAGAAAAGATTAAGTAGCTTAAGGTGAAACCAACAAGTCGGAATATCTCGAAAACGATCATCTCAAGAAAGTAAGAAAAGAGAAAAAAGGTACCTATATACAATTTGTTACAAAGGTTATTCTTCTATCTACTTGATGCTAGTCAAGATCAACGTTAGCAGAAATGGTGTTATTACTTAGTTCCTTGTAAGTAAAAGGGAACTGCACAAGGTTAAAGTGACAGTCAAAACTTTTAAAAGCTGGTTGCCATGGCCACAAGTTTCCGTGTGGGAAAAGCTTCAAGCATTCAAAATCTGAAACAAGCAACAACTCATCCAGAATGAAGAGGTCTTCAGCGGCTATTCCCAGAAAATACAAGATACACATTTCGTCTGTCATAAAAATATCTTAAACATAAGGTATTTCAATTGAAATCGTTAGAGCCTTTTTTGAGAAAATTGCAATTTTGGGGTGGGGGGAGTTTTCTCAAAATATTCGTGAGTTATCGTGTTCATAGAATACAGACATACACACGCTCGTTTTTCTAAAAACTGCATTTAATACAGGGGACCCTAATACGTGTATTTCCGTTGAAATTTCGGTATTGAATTTTTGGATGCAATACAATACCTTCTCTATATACTATGTACATAGTACATGTAGAGAAAGTAAATATAGAGCTGGTGGAAATACATAATTTATGTCATACATATTTAGTTTGTAAAGCTAACCATTTCAGAGATATTCCCTGTATTTGATTTAAATTATAGCGGTTATATATATATATATATATATATATATATATATATCTTTTGTTTTACTCCTGGGCATGGAAAGAGAAGCCAGTTTCAATTGACAATTGCATAGCGACAGCTTTTAAAAGATCTCAATATTGCTTTATCCTAATATTCTACCTAGGAAGCTAGTAATACAAATGTTTATGACGATTAGCATGAATAGATGGAAGAATACGCTTTTGTTTGGGGAACAGGTAGCGAAAGTGATGTGAATATAACACATGAGAACGAAGCGCCAGGGTGTTGTGACCCACATCATGTTCAGCATTTAGAATCGCTGTTATAAATAGCAGTGTTGCCAGCTTTACCTCATTTACAGAGATCGCTGACTCTTCAACTGTCAGGTCAGTTATCATAGTGTCCTCAAACTCACTCTTCTAGGGCTCCTCTTGTTAGCCTACTTTGTTGCTAGCTCCAGCTTTTATACTTTCTCTAGTGTATAGAGAAGGTATTGCACTCCACCCAAAAATGCCATACCAACATTTCACCCGAAATATACGTTTTGGGGTAACTTGGTATTTAAACTTGGTATCTTCCAAGGATGCGACACGAAGATTTTCAAGAAATCCCCCCGCCGCAAACTACCCTTTATACACGGAAAACTTTTCGGAAATTATGATTTTCGTAAAATGGCTGAAAGGTTTTCATTAAAATGCCGTATATTAAAGATATTTAAATGACAAATAAAATGTATATCTTGAATTTTCTAGGAATAGCCTCTAAAGACTACTTTATTCTGGATAAATGTTACGGAATTTTACATAACTGCTAAACTGTAAGAGATGGACAAAAAATTGCAAAAACAGGAAATGTAGAGTACGTTAAAACACACAATTTATGTTATATGCATTTTTTTCGTGGAGTTCGCCGTTTTTGAGATACACCTTGTTTTTGGTTTCAGCTTTGAAAAACTTATACTTTTCTCATACAGGAATTTGTCAACTGGTGTCCATACAAACAAAGGAACATCAGTCACATAGAAACCAGCTTTTGGCTTTCACTTTAACCTATGGTACTCCCTTATTTCGCTTCTACTTACAAGGAAGCAAATAATAAGACTATTTCTGCTATTTTTGTCTCGATTATCATAAAGTAGATAGAAGAATATGTACTTTAGCAATAATTTGTTACAGGGATGTAGAGAAAGTCATGTGAGTGTAACACATGAGATTGTGTCGTTTGATCTGTTATTCTGAGGTTCTAAGCCATTCTGCGTAAGATGGTTGAGTAATGTATTTAAGATTTATTATATGAGTGATTTATTAGAGCAAATAAAGCATGTCATATGCTGTCGTCATGTTAACATAATTTGGTCTCATCATCAAGGCTTTTATCACAATCTCACTTCTAATACGGCCATAGACCATTGACTTGCTCATTAGAAAAAACAAGCAATCAATTGATTCTTGATAACCACACATAGTTATCTGTCAACTTATTTATACATCTATTTTTACTTATTTTACTACGTTCATAGTGTATAAAAAATATATTGTATTGCAGCCTAAAATTCAATACCAGAAATAATCGTTCTCACACACCCCGAATTCAATATAAAGCATTTTTTAGAAAAAGATATTGTGTTCTGTGGACAGCATAGTTCAAAAACGAAAAGACCCTTAAACACAAAACTTGGTATTTAAGCTCGGTATTTTCCAAGGATGCGACACGACGATTTTCAAGAAAATCCCCCCATCCCCAACTACACTTTACATGGAACTTTTTTTGAAAATTTTGATTTTCTGCAAAATGGCTTTAACGATTTTGATTATAAACTCTTATATTTAAGATATTTATGTGATAAATAAATTGTAGGTCTTCAATTTTCTTGGAATAGCCTCTGAAGGCATGTTTATTCTGGATGAATTTTGTGGAATTTTGCATAACTGGTAAACCGTTAAAGATAGGAAAAAACTTACATAACCAAAAACATAGATCTCGTTAAAACACATAATTTATGTTATGTACATTTTTACTTTCTCTACACGTATTATGTACATTGTGTACAAAGAGAGGGAGTATTGTATTAAACCCAAAAATTCAATACCGAGATTTCACCGGAAATACATGTTTTGGGACCCACTGAATCCAAAAAAAGTATTTTCAGAAAAGCATCCTTGTGCATGTGTGCGTGCGTCTGTGGACAGCATAGCTCAAAAACGAAACGTCTGTTAAAAACCAAACTTGATATTTAGGTTTGGTACCTTCCAAGGATGCGACACGAAGATTTCCCCCCCCCCCCCGCCCCAAACTACCCTATACATGGGAAAAAAAATCGAACATTTTGATTTTTTCAAAAATGGCTCTAACTATTTAAGATATTAAATTATAATTATATATTAAAGATATTTACCTGACAAACAAAATGTATATCTTGAATATCCTCGGAAGACTACTTTATTCTGGATCAATTTTACGGAATTTTGCATTACTGCTACACCGTAAGAGATGGACAAAAAATTGCCACACACAAAAAATTAGAGCAGTTTAGAACACAGCATTTTTGTAACATGCATTTTCTTCGTGGAGTTGATCGTTTTTTAGATATTCCTAGTTATTGGTTTCAGCTTTAAAAAACCTATACTTTTCTCATACAGGAATTTGTCAACTCGTGTCCATACAAACAAAGGAACTTCAGTCACATAGCAACCAGCTTTTGGCTTTCACTTTAACCTATGATACTCCCTTATTTCGCTTCCACTTACAAGGAAGCAAGCAATAAGACTATTTCTGCTAATTTTTTCTCGTTTATCATAAAGTAAATAGAAGTATAAGCATTTTAAGAATTTGTTGCAGAGATGTGAATCCGCCACTGGAGTTAAACAGGTGGCCAGGAAAGGATCCCATTAACATTTTTACTCGAGTCAATTAAATCGGGAACAATTGGGGGCGTTGTTTTTAAATAACCTTCCGTGGTTGTTGTCGCGTGCACTCTGAACAATAGTGTTCCTGTGTTCGGACACAGCTCAGCACTCAAACCGTCTTGCACCGGAAACCTTCCTATCTCAACATGTATAGTTAGTCAGTTGTCCATGAGTGACGGACGCTAGCTTTTAACTTTCTCTACATAGCCTATAGAGAAGATATTTCCTCACGAATCCAAAACAATCTTATGTGTTCCATGCACATGACTTTCTCTACATCTCAGCAATTAATTATTGTTAAAAAGCTTATGCTTCTATTTACTTCATGCTAATCAGAAAAAATTAGCAGAAATAGTCTTATTACTTGCTTCCTTATAAGTAGAAGCGAAATAAGGGAGTACCATAGGTTAAAGTGATAGTCAAAAGCTGGTTGCTATGTGACTGAAGTTCCTTTGTTTGTATGGACACGAGTTGACAAATTCCTGCATGAGAAAATTATAACTTTTTCAAAGCTGAAACCAAAAACATCGAATATCTCAAAAACGATTAATTCCACGAATATATATATATAAATTTTCGAAAAAAGTTTCTAAAAAGTGGCTCTAACGATTTTGATTAAAATATCGTATATTAAAGACATTTACCTGACAAATAAAATGTATATTTTGAATTTTCTGGGTATAGCCTGTGAAGAATACTTTATTCTGAGTAAATTTTACGGAATTTTGCATAACTGCTAAACTGTAAGAGATGGATAAAAACTTACCACACAAAAATGTAGAACACATTAAAACACACAATTTATGTTGTATACATTTTTTTTCGTGGAGTTGATTGTTTTTCAGATATTCCTTGTTTTTGGTTTAAGCTATAAAAACTTATACTTTTCTCATACAGGAATTTGTCAACTCGTGTCCATACAAACAAAGGAACTTCAGTCACATAGCAACCAGCTTTTGACTATCACTTTAATCTATGGTACTCCCTTATTTCGCTTCTACTTACATGGAAGTAAGAAATAAAACTATTTCTACCAATTTTTTCTCGATTAGTAGGAAGTAAATAGAAGCATAGTCTTTTTAAAAATAATTTATTGCAGAGATATAGAGAAAGTCATGTGAATGGAACTCATCAGATTTTTTTTTTTTTTTGATACAGGGGACCCTAAAACATAAATTTCCATTGAAATCTCGGTATCGAATTTTTAGGTGGAGTGCAATACCTTTTCTATACACTATGTACATAGTACGTGTAGAGAAAGACAAAAGGCTATTGTAGAGAAAATGTGTGTGTGTGTGTGTGTGTGTGTGTGTGTGTGTGTGTGGACAGTACAACTGAAAAACGTAAAGTGCTTCAAATACAAAACTTGATATTTAAATATCGTTTCTTGCAAGAATGTGACACGAAGATTTTCAAGAAAAGCCCACCCCCAACTACCTTTACGTGGAAAAAAAATTCAACATTTTTGGTTTTGTGATAAAACGGCTCAAACGATTTTGATTAAGATCTCTTGCATTTAATGTATTTGCATGATAAATAAAATGTATATTTTGAATTTTCTGGGAATAGGCTCTGAAACGTGTTTATTCTGGATGAGTTTTTCAGAAGTTTGTATAAGATTTATACCGTAAGCGATAGTCAAAAACTTACTAGAGAAAAAATGTAGACCTCATTAAAACACATAATTATGTCTATATATTGGGTGGGGCTGGCCGTTTTCGAGATATTCGTTGTTATTGGTTTCAGTTTTGAAATACTTAAAGTTTGCTCATTCGGAAACTTGTCAGCTTTTGGCCACGCAAAGAAATGGATTTCCATCCCATGGCAACGACATTTTAAAACATTTGACTGTTGGTTTAGCCTGGTGCATGCCCTTATTTACAAGGAAGGAAGAAATAAGACCGTTTCTGATAATGTTTATCTCGGTTAGCAGGAGGTGGATAGAAGAATAAGTTGACTAAGAGACAGACGCGCCTCATGGACATGCAGTGTTTAACGAGCTGTGTGCACATAATGGAAGTGCAGCGGTATTCCCTGACATAGTCCTCCAAATTATCTTTCTGTGTATTCTTGCCAACCCAACTTTCAATGGAGTATGTTCTTAGCAAAGACAAGCTACACAACTAAGAGGGCCTTTTTTTTTAACTCCAATAGGCTTAAATAAAAGACAAGTTCATAGAAAACAATTATTTTATTACTAAAAGTTTTGTACACTTATGGTTACTTTTCAACATAATCACCGAAAAGACCGAGACATTTATCGTACCTGTGCACAAGCTTTACAATACCCGCTTCAAAAAATGTTGCCGCCAATGATTTCAAATGAGCATTGACGTTATTTTGAACATCTTCGTGTGAGTTTGCGGAGAGCCATTCAAAACAAACGAAGACTTGAGGAATTGTGTTGATCCTTGACAACGCTCGTCCACACAACCCATCGGCTCCTTGAACAATTTCAATGGGACATTTTCGATCATCCGCCGTACATATTGTTTTCTATGACCTTGTCTTTTATTTATAGCCTATCTGAGCTTGAAGAAACGGCCTTCGTATACAACCAAGCACTAGTCTCTGGTAAATCAGTATCATATGCTTGGAATCCATGTCATGTGGAATTCTGGGAAATGAATCAGCTGATCAGGCAGCTAAAGAAGCTACCACAGCAAGTATGGACTTCCTCAATTTCTTTGAAAGGACTTGACCTAATCAATGGAAAGCCACATCTAGATGATATTCACACCTCCATCTAGTATTTCAAACGAAAAGATCAAATTGTATAAAGCCGACTAGGTTTTGGACAAACACCTGGACCATGAACCTCCTCCTGAGTGTGACCTCATCATTTCACCATCGCTATCTACGACATAGACACAAATGCGACGTCCTCAACCCTGGACAAAAATCTGATGTGTTCCATTCACATCACTTGTTCTACATCTCTGCAACAAAGTATTGTTAAAAGGCATATACCTCTATTTATTTCATTACTTATTACTTACTTTCTTGTAAATTGAAACGAAATAAGGGAGTACCATAGGTTAAACTGATAGTCAAAGGCTGATTTCTAAGTGACTGAAGATCCTTTGTTTGAATGGACAGGAGTTGACAAATTTCTGTATGACAAAAGAATAAGTTTTTCAAAGCTGAGACTAAAAACAGGAATATCTAAAAAAAACGATCAACTCCACGAAAAATATGTATTTAACATAAATTGTGTGTTTTAATGTGCTGTACATTTTTTGACTTGTACGTTTTTGTCCATCTCTTACAGTTTAGCAGTTATGGAAAATTCCGTAAAATTCATCCAGAATAAAAAAGTCTTCAGCTATTATTCCCAGAAAATTCAAGATATACATTTCATTTGTCATGTAAATATATTTAATATACGACATTTTAATCAAAATTGTTTGAGCCATTTTTGAGAAAATCAAAATGTTCGAGAAAAAATTCTATATAAAGGGTATTTGGGGGTGGGAGGATTTTCTTGAAAGTCTTCGTGTCGCATCCTTAGGAGATACCAAATTTAAATACCAAGTTTGGTATTCAACGGTCTTTTCGTTTTTGAGCTATAATGTCCACAGACACCCCCAGGACCTACTCCAAAAATGCTTCTTCTGGATTCAGGGGGCCCCAAAACATGTATTTCCGGGGAAATCTCGGTATTGAATTTTTGGCTGTATTACAATACCTTCTCTATACATTATGCACATAGTACGTGTAGAGAAAGTAAAAACATATATATTATGTTTACGTTTTTCAAATATTGTTGTATGTAATTGTATTGTTTTCTCTGTAATTTACAGTTAAATGCTCTATTAATGTTTCTAAACATTCTAATCCTATTGTAAATTCCTATTTCATTCTAATCCCTTAAAATAGTCGCCATAATACTTTATTGTTGAAGCGACATTAAATAAAAAATCTGATGTGTTCCATTCACATGACTTTCTCTATATCTCTGTAAATTATTATTGTTAATAGGCTTATCTTTTATTTATTTCATGCTAATCGAGCAAAATTAGCAGAAATAGTCTTATTTCTTGCTTTATTGTAAGTAGAAGCGAAATAAAGGAGTACCATAGGTTAAAGTGAAAGCCAAAAGCTGGTTGCTATGTGACTGATGTTCCTTTGTTTGTATGGACAGGAGTTGACAAATTCCTGTATGAGAAAAGTGTAAGTTTTTCAAAGCTGAAACCAAGAGAAACGAATATCTCAAAAACAATCAACTCAACGAAAAAAATGTATATAACATAAATTGTGTGTTTTAACGTGCTCTACATTTTTTGTGGGTTAAGTTTTTGTCCTTCTCTTGCGGTTTAGCAGTTATGAAAAATTCGTCCAGAATAAAGCAGTCTTCAGAGGCTATTCCCAGAAAATTCAAAATATACATTTTATATGTCAGGTAAATAACTTTAATATACGATATTTTAATAAAAATCGTTCGAGCCATTTTTCACAAAATCAAAATTTTCGAAAAATGTCCCATGTAAAGGGTAGTTTGGGGTGGGGGGATTTTTCTAAAAATCTTCGTGTCGCGTCCCTGGAAGATACTAAACTTAAATTCCAAGTTTGGTACTTTACCGACTTTTCGTTTTTGAGTTATCGTGTTCACAGACACACGGACACACACGGACCTTTTTCTGAAAATACTTTTTATGGATACAGGGGACCCTAAAACATATATTTCCGGTGAAATCTCGGTATCGAATTTTTTGGTGGAGTGCAATACTTTCTCTATACACTAATGTACATAGTGCGTATAGAGAAAATAATAAAAAAATCTTATGTGTTACACTCACATGACTTTCTCTAGCTGCTCTACAAAACTCCTACAAAAGATTATTCTTCTTTGTACACAATGCTAATCAAGATAAATGTTAGCAGAATGTTATTATTACTTAGTTCCTTATAAGTAGAAGGGAATAAAGGAATGCGCTATGGTAAAGAGATTGTCAAATGTTTTAAAAGCTATCGTTATGCGATTGTCATTGCAAATCCTTCTTTGCTTGGCCAGGAGTAGAACAAAGGAAAAACAGACACTTCTTGTCTGAGAAAAGTTTAAGTACTTCACAATTGAAACTAATAACAAGGAATATCTTGAAAATGCCTACCTCCACAACAAAAACGTAAAGGACAAAAATTGTGTGTTTTGTCATGAGGTACATTTTTTGTGAAGTACGTTTATTTCTATCGCTTACGGTTTAGTAGTTAAGCAAAATTCAGCAACATTCATCCAGAATAAAGAGGTCTTCAGAGGCTATTCCCAAAAAGTTCGCGATATACATTTTATTTCGGACATAAATAGTTTTAATATACGGGATTTTAATCAAAATCGTTAGAGCCACTTTTAAGAAAATCAAAATTTTCGAATTTTTTTCCATGTAAAGGGTGGTTTGTGGTGGGGGATTTTTTTGAAAATCTTCGTGTCGCATCCTTTGAAGATACTAAACCTAAATACCAAGTTTGGTATTTATCGGTCTTTTGGGGGGGGGGCTATGCTGTCCACAGACACACACACACACGGACCTTTTTTTAAAAATGTTGTTTTCGGACTCAGGGGACCCCAAAACATAAATTTCCGGTGAAATCTCGGTATCGAATGTTTGGGTGCATTACAATACCTTCTCTACCCCTTTGTACATTGTACATATGGGGCTAGAGAAAGTAAAAAGGACTTGTTACAGAGATGTAGAAAAAGTCACGTGATGGAACACGTGGAATTTTTACGTTCTCTACACGTACTATGTACATAGTGTATAGAGAAGGTATTATATTGCACCCAAAAATTCAATACCGAGATTTCAGCGGAAATAGATGTTTCAGGGCCCCCTGAATATAAAAAAGGTATGTTTAGAAAACTGTCTATGTGTGTGTATGAGTGAGTGTGTGTGTGTGTGTGTGTGTGTGTGTGTGTGTGTGTGTGTGTGTGTGTGTGTGTGTGTGGGCAGCATAGCTCGAAAACGAAATAACCGTTAAAAACCAAACTTGGTATTTAAGTTTAGTATCTTCCAAGGATGCGACAGGAACATTTTCAAGAAAATTCCCCCACCCGAACTACCCTTTATATGGAACAAATTTCGAAATTTTTATTTTCTCAAAAATGACTAACAATTTTGATTAAAATATCGTATATTATAGATATTTATCTGGTAAATAAAATGTATATCTTGGATTTTCTGGGAATAGTCTCTGAAGACTACTTTATTCCGGATGGATTTTACTGTATTTTGCATAACTGCTAAACCGTATGAGTTGGATAAAAACTTACTGCACAGAAAATGTAGAGCTCGTTAAAACACACAGTTTATGTTATATACATTTTTTTCAAGTAGTTGATCGTTTTTAAAATATTTGTTTTATTTACAGCTTTGAAAAACTTAGAGTTATCTCACACAGAAATTTGTTAACTCCTGTCCATAGAAATAAATGAACTTGAGTCACATAGCAACCAGCTTTTGGCTATCATTTTAACCTATGGTACTCCCTTATTTTGCTTCTACTTACAAGGAAGCAAGTAATTAAATTATTTCTGGTAATTTTTTCTCGATTAGCATGAAATAAATAGAGGCATAAGCTTTTTAACAATAATTTGTGGCAGAGATGTAGAGAAAGTCAACACTTGAGACATATTTAGGGCATTCTGGTGGATATAAATCTACGGTCTAATAGATAAAGTTACCAAAAGATGGCAGAGGAACCGTTAGAGAAAGGGCTTGGCGACGAACACCTGGCAAGAGATGATGTGTTTTGTTACCAATAAAAGGACGTGACTCACTCAGATGTTCGCGTGGGCCGCCACTAATGTCTCCATCTCACGACGTTCTTTTGTTCTCGGACACTTGCGGATTTGGACACAAACCGCACCACGTCTGCTCCTCTCAGCTTGACGAGCGATCTTCACATGTTTTCTTCTTGCCTAACCTAACATTCCTATCACACAAATAAACTGTTACAAATGGTGCCGAAATTTATTACGTATGAATGTTGAAAAAATCTGATGTGTTCCATTCACATGACTTTCTCTTCATCTCTGCAACAAATTATTGTTAAAAGCTTTTGCTTCTATTTACTTAAAGCTAATCGAGAAAACATTAGCAGAAATAGTCTTTTACTTGCTTCCTTGTAAGCAGAAGCGAAATAAGGGAGTACCATAGGTTAAAGTGATACTCAAAAGCTGGTTGCCATGTGACTGAAGTTCCTTTGTTTGTATGGACAGGAGTTGACAAATTCCTGTATGAGAAAAGTATAAGTTTTACAAAGCTGAAACCAATAACAAGGAATATCTCAAAAGCGATCAACTCCACGAAAAAAAAAAAAAAAAAGTTAGGCAACATAAATTGTGTGTTTTATTGTGCTATCATTTTTTGACGGTTAAGCAGTTATGCAAATACTTAAAATTCATCCAGAATAAAGTATTCTTCAGAGCTTAAGCCTATAAAATCCAGGATATACATTTCGATAGTCATAAAAAATACCTTAAATATAAGGTATGATAATCAAAATCGTTAGAGCCGTTTTTGAGAAAATCAAAATTTTCGAAAAATGTACCATGTAAAGGGTAGTTTGGGTTTTCATTAAAACTTCGTACCCAGCCTTGGAAGATACCAAACATATATACCAAGTTTGGTATTTAACAGTCTTTTCGTTTTTGAGCTATGCACAAACACGCCTAGAGACAAACACACGGATATGTTTCCATATATTTTTTTTTTTTTAATTTAGCGAGTCTGGGTTATTTCCTGTGAAATCTCGGTATCAAATTTTTGGGTGCAATACAATACTTTCTCTATACATTATGTACATGTTACGTGTAGAGAAAGTAAAAACGTTTTCAGACAAAAATCTGTGTGTGAATGTATGAGCCTAGGGACAGCATAGCTCAAAAACCAAAAGTCCTTTAAATAGCAAACTTGGTATTTAAGTTGGTATCTTGCAAGGATGCGACACGAAGATTTTCAAGAAAATCACCCCAGCCCCTTTACATGGAACAACTTTCCAAAATTTTCATTTTCTTAAAAATGGCTCTAACAATTTTATTAAAATCCCGTATTTTATGTCATTTGCAACGCAAATAAAATGTATATCTTGAATTTTCTGGGAATAGCCTCTCAAGATTTTGGATGTATTTTGCTGAATTTTGTATAACTGATAAACCGTAAAAGATAGATAAAACTTTTGCGCAAAAAATGTATATCTCGTTAAAACACACCATTTATGTCATATACTTTTTGTTGTGGAATTAAGTGTTTTCGAGATATTCCTTGTTATTGATTTCAATTGTGAAGTACTTATGCTTTTCTCAGACAGGAAGTGTCCGTTTTTTACTTTCTCTATACGTGCTATGTATATAGGGTATAGAGAAGGTATTGCACTCCACCAAAAAATTCGATACCGAGATTTCACCGGAAATATATGTTTTAGAGTCCCCTGTATCCAAAAAAAAAAGTATTTTCAGAAAAAGGTCCGTGTGAGTGTGTGTGTGTGTCCGTGTGTCTGTGAACACGATAACTCAAAAATGAAAAGTCGGTAAAATACCAAACTTGGTATTTAAGTTTAGTATCTTCCAGGAATGCGACACGAAGATTTTGAGAAAAATCCCCCCACCCCTAACTACCCTTTACATGGAACTTTTTTCGAAATTTTTGATTTTCTAAAAAATGGCTCTAATGATTTTGATTAAAATATAATATATTAAGGATATTTACATGTCAAATAAAATGCATATTTTGAATTTTCTGGGAATAGCCTCTGAAGAGTACTTTATTCTTAGTCAATTTTACGGTATTTTGCACAACTACTAAACCGTAAGAGATGGGTAAAAACTTACCACAGAACAAATGTAGAGCACCTTAAAACACACAATTTATGTTATATACATTTTTTTCGTGGAGTTGATTGTTTTTTAGATATTCCTTGTTTTTTTTTTTTCAGCTATAAAGACATACTTTTCTCATACAGGACTTTGTGAACTCATGTCCATACAAACAAAGGAACTTCAGTCGCAGAGCAACCTGCCTTTGACTATCACTTTAACGTATGGTACTCCCTTATTTCGCTTCTACTAACAAGGAAGCAAGTAATAAGACTATTTCTGCTAATTTTTGCTCCATTAGATGAAATAAATAGAATAATTTGTTGCAGTGATATAGAGAAAGTCATGTGAATGGAACACATCAGATTTTCTTCTGTTTTACTCCTGGCCCAGCAAAGAAGCGATTTGCAATGACAATCGCATAACGACAGTTTTTAAAACATTTGAGTATCACTTTAGCATCACACATTCCTCTAGTTGTCTTCTACTTATAAGGAAGTAATAAGAACATTCTGCTAATGTTTATCTCGATTAGCATTGTGTAGAGAGAAGAATTGTCTTTTGTAAGAAGTTTATTTGTAGAAAGTCAAGTGAATGTATCACATCGGAGTTTTTCTGCTCGTGCTACTTGAATCGAATTCTTGTCTTGATGAATCAAAGCAGCAACTAAATGCAGTAGCGAGGCTTATGAATGACATGGAACAGAATGCAATCAATTGAACACAGTTTTCCTTACATGGCGATGATAATGACGCATTTCCATTCAGAGAACCGACCGACCGGGTGGCCACGGAGACATAAACAAATGCGACAACAAAAAATCCGACGGTCGCACCTGTGTGTAACTAGATTGTTTTTGTCCTTCAGTGGCGTGCAGTCTACTCCCACAGAATACTAGCTTTATCCTATCCTATAGACTTCGTATATACATTTCATCTATCCTAAGAAATAACAAAAATAAAGTAAATAGAGACTGAAATATCAATTGTTTCACATAGCCACCGGCTTTTAAAGGATGAGACTATCACTTTAGCCTGTGCATTTTATTACTTCCATTCTACTTACAAGGAGCTAGTACTAAGACTATTGCTACTAATTCTGCTTATGATCAGCAAGATGTAGATAACAGATTAATGTTTTGAATAAAAGGTTTGTTTACCGAACAGCTAGAGGACATCATGTGAATGGAACATATTACATTTGTTACCTTCTACTTACAAGGAAGCAAGTAATAAGGGCAATTTCTGTTAATGTTTATCTCGATTAGTATGATTAGATAAAAGAATAAGCTTTTTAACAATAATTGTTACAGAGATGTAGAGAAAGCCATGTGAATGGAACACATTAGATTTTTCTCAGAGGAGTCTTTATCAGGCTTAAGGTTCTTTTACGTGCCGTAAATCTACGACACGGGAGCAACTTCCTTTCCGAAGGAAGCCATGCTAAAGAGTTTTACCACGAAAACATCCATCGTCCTCCGCCGGGTTTGAACGCGCGACCTTCGGTACATGAAGGTAGCATGATAAGGATAGTGTGCACGCGTGGTGCCAACTAGTGAAGGGTCGATAATGAAAGAGCAAGCGTATTGCTGCAAACCTAACAATAGTTGTCAATCTAACCTGGTTGCCATCTGAAACCTCAGTTAAATATTATCTGGACACTAAAATGACAGGCAATTATCACATTACTAGCTCAAACTTTATCCATTTATTAACAAACGCTCCATTCTGCTTTACAAATCTTTAATTGGACCTCTTCTCAGCTCCTATGTGGTCCACAACAAATAAAACTGCAAGTTGTACACAATAAGTCTCTCCGCAGAGCTACAGCTTCAACACCAACTGCCAATACAACTCTATATGAAGACATTCTTCAACAACGTTACCGGTGCTCAAGCATTTAACGTGCACATCAAAACTACACACACAAGACTGAGAAGAAAACTACCACAACATTTCTTAACCAGTGACTCGGAGGATTCATAATCATTTACTTTTATTTTTTAATTTATTATTGTTATTATTTATACTTTAATTCAATAGTAACATTTATTTGTAAAGTTGTGTTTCTAATAACTATTTGTGTTTGTGTTACAGGAACCAACATGGCCAACCTCAAATGTTAATGTATTTAATCTTTTTGTTGTCTATGGCCTGTATAGCATAAATGCTGATCTGCCAGCAACAAAATTAAAAAAAAAATTCTGATGTGTTCCATTCACATGACTTTTTCTACATCTCTGCAACAAAGTATTCTATTTACTTCATCTAATCGAGAAACAATTAGCAGAAATAGTCTTATTACTTGCTTCCTCGTAAGTAGAAGCGAAATAAGGGATTACCATAAGTTAAAGTGATAGTCAAAAGCTGGTTGCTATGTGACTGATGTTCCTTTGTTTATATGGACAGGAGTTGGCAAATTCCTGTATGAGAAAAGTATGAGTTTTTCAAAGCTGAAATCAAATACATGGAATATTTTAAAAACGATCAACTGCACGAAAAAAAAGTATGTAACATAAATTGTGTGTTTTAATGTGTTCTACGTTTTCTAAGTTTCCTGCGACGCTCCGTCTCTTAGCGGTTCAGTGACTCGGCGAATGAAGATGTTTTCGTCATAAATAAATGACGGCGAAACATTTTCATTAAGTACTGAAGTTAATGCTGTTGTGGAAGTAGGTTATGCTGCACGCCACTGTCTGTGGCGGGGACAGGTGTTCGCTGGTAGAAAGTCGCGAACTCTTATCGCTAATTTGCTACCAACATCGGTATACCTGTCTGTCATTGCCCTCTTGCCAACTTTCCATGTCACATTACCACATTCTTACGATCGCTCAAAAATCCCATGTCTTCCATTCTCTACGTCTCTGTGACAAAGTATTCTTAAAAAGCTTATACTTCTATTTACTTCCTGCTAATCGAGCAAAAATTAGCAGTAGCGAAATAAGGGAGTATCATAGCTTAAAGTGACAGTCAAAAGCTGGTTGCTAAGTGACTGAAGTTCCTTTGTTTGTATGGACAGGAGTTGACAAATTCTTGTGTGAGAAAAGTATAAGTTTTTTTTAAACCTGAAACCAAAAAGAATGAATATCTAAAAAACGATCAGCTCCACGAAAAAAATCTATATAGCATAAATTGTAAGTTTTAATGTGGTATACATTTTTTGTGTGGTAAGCTTTTGTCTATCTCTTATGGTTCAGCAGTTATACAAAAATCATCCAGAATAGTCTTCAGAGGTTATTCCCAGAAAATTCAAGATATACATTTTATTTGCGATGTAAATATCTTTAATATATTTCATATACCCAAGGTCGCGGGTTCAAACCCGACGGAGACAATGTATTTTTTCGGATGTAAAAATCCTTAGCATGGCTTCCTTCGGAAGGGTCCCGTGTCGTAGATTTACGGTACTCAAAAGAACCTCAATCCTGATAGAGAGGCCTCTGAACAAAATTAAGTGATCTTTCACGCCCAGTATAGAATGGGACACTGAGAACCACAGCAGTTAAAGAACCTCAAACCTGATAGAGAGGCCTCTGAACAAAATTAAGTGATCTTTCACGCCCAGTATAGAATGGGACACTGAGAACCACAGCAGTTAAAGAACCTCAAACCTGATAGAGAGGTTTCTGAACAAAATTAAGTGATCTTTCACGCCCAGTATAGAATGGGACACTGAGAACCACAGCAGTTAAAGAACCTCAAACCTGATAGAGAGGTCTCTGAACAAAATTAAGTGGTCTTTCACGACCAGTATAGAATGGGACGCTGAGAACCACAGCAGTTAAAGAACCTCAAGTCTGATAGAGAGGTCTCTGAACAAATTAAGTGATCTTTCACGCCCAGTATAGAATGGGACACTGAGAACCACAGCAGTTAAAGAACCTCAAGTCTGATAGAGAGGTCTCTGAACAAATTAAGTGATCTTTCACGTCCAGTATAGAATGGGACACTGAGAACCCCAGCAGTTAAAGAACCTCAAGCTGATACAGAGGTCTCTGAACAAAATTAAGTGATCTTTCACGCCCAGTATAGAATGGGACACTGAGAACCACAGCAGTTAAAGAACCTCAAGTCTGATAGAGAGGTCTCTGAACAAATTAAGTGATCTTTCACACCCAGTATAGAATGGGACACTGAGAACCCCAGCAGTTAAAGAACCTCAAGCTGATACAGAGGTCTCTGAACAAAATTAAGTGATCTTTCACACCCAGTATAGAATGGGACGCTGAGAACCACAGCAGTTAAAGAACCTCAAGCCTGATACAGAGATCTCTGAACAAATTAAGTGATCTTTCACGTCCAGTATAGAATGGGACACTGAGAACCCCAGCAGTTAAAGAACCTCAAGCTGATAGAGAGGTCTCTGAACAAAATTAAGTGATCTTTCACACCCAGTATAGAATGGGACGCTGAGAACCACAGCAGTTAAAGAACCTCAAGCCTGATACAGAGATCTCTGAACAAATTAAGTGATCTTTCACGTCCAGTATAGAATGGGACACTGAGAACCCCAGCAGTTAAAGAACCTCAAGCTGATACAGAGGTCTCTGAACAAAATTAAGTGATCTTTCACGCATAGTATAGAATGGGACGCTGAGAACCACAGCAGTTAAAGAACCTCAAGCCTGATAGAGAGATCTCTGAACAAAATTAAGTGATCTTTCACACCCAGTATAGAATGGGACGCTGAGAACCACAGCAGTTAAAGAACCTCAAGTCTGATAGAGAGGCCTCTGAATAAAATTAAGTGGTCTTTCACGCCCAGTATAGAATGGTACGCTGAGAACCACAGCAGTTAAAGAACCTCAAGCCTGATACAGAGGTCTCTGAACAAATTAAGTGATCTTTCACGTCCAGTATAGAATGGGACGCTGAGAACCACAGCAGTTAAAGAACCTCAAACCTGATACAGAGGCCTCTGAATAAAATTAAGTGGTCTTTCACGCCCAGTATAGAATGGTACGCTGAGAACCACAGCAGTTAAAGAACCTCAAGCCTGATACAGAGGTCTCTGAACAAATTAAGTGATCTTTCACGTCCAGTATAGAATGGGACGCTGAGAACCACAGCAGTTAAAGAACCTCAAGCCTGATACAGAGGTCTCTGAACAAATTAAGTGATCTTTCACGTCCAGTATAGAATGGTACGCTGAGAACCACAGCAGTTAAAGAACCTCAAGCCTGATAGAGAGGTCTCTGAACAAAATTAAGTGATCTTTCACGCCCAGTATAGAATGGGACGCTGAGAACCACAGCAGTTAAAGAGCGTCCATAAATAACACGCCATTCACATTTCTTTAATATACATCATTTTAATCAAAATCATTAGAGCCATTTTTCAGAAAATCAAAATTTTCAAACATTTTACCATGTATAGGGTAGTTTGGGGTGGAGGGATTTTTCTCAAAATCTCCCTGTCGCATCCTTGGAAAACACTGAACTTACATGCCTGGTTTGATATTTAACGGACTTTTCGTTTTGGAGCCATGCTGCCCCCTCCCCAGACACATGTACATTTTTCTAAAAATTATTTTATCGATTCAGGGGGTCTCAAAACATGTATTTCTGGCGAAATCTCTGTATCGAAATTCTGGGTGTAATACAATACCTTCTCAGTCTACTGCAAAGATTTTACATGCGTGCTAGAGAAAGTAAAAAGGTAATATGTACGTAGTACTTTCAAAGTCGACTTGGAAAATGTGCTTTGAAAGGCCCTGAATTCAAAAAGCATCTTTGGCAAAAGTTGCGTTTGTATGTCTGTGTTTTAGTAGACAGCATACCTCAAAAAAGAAAGGTCCGTTAAAAACCAAACCTCGTATATAAGTTAATTCTCTTCCAGGGATGTTACAGGAGGATAGTCCCCAACCTCAAACTGCCATTTACATGGGAAAAAGTTTGAAAATTTTGATTTTCTTTAAAATGGCTCAAACTGTTTTTATTGAGATATTGTATAATAAAAATATTTACCTGACAAATAAAATGTATATCTTGAATTTTCTGGGAATAGCCTCTGAAGACTACTTTATTCTGGATGAATTTTGCGGAATTTTATAGAACTGGCAAACCGTAAGAGATAAACAGAAACTTACTACGCAAAAAATGTAGATCTCGTTAAAACACACAATTTATGTCATACACATTTCTTGTAGAGTTCACCGTTTTCGAGATACTCGAAATTATTGGTTTCAATTAAAGCTACTTACACCTTTCTCAAATGAGAAGAGCTTTGTTTACTCCTGGCAAGGAATGAGATTGGAGTTTCAATTGTTTCAGTTAGCGAGCGGCTTTTAAAGGACGAGACTATCGCTTTAGCCTGTGTATTTTCTTATTTCCCTTATACTTACAAGGAAGCTAGTAATAAGACTAAGTCTACATATGGTTATCTTGATTAGCATGATGTAGATAACAGATTAATGTTTTCAATAAAAGGTTTGTTTACCGAACAACTAGAGCACATCATGTGAATGCAGAAGTCTCGTTAAAATGTTGCAGGCTGCTTGGTCTGAAACATGTGATGGTTGTAAAGGTGTATCACAGACATTACTGTTTAAGTAAACTGTGCACATTAAACACGGCTGACAACATTCCACCTCTGCAGCTGCAACTGTCTCTAACAGGATTCAGCCAATACTTGGGAAACGGTCAAAAAAACATGCAGTCTGCTTTACGAGTTGACATCTCTGTAACAAATTATTGTTGAATCCATTCTAATCGAGATAACCTTTACCAGAAATGCTATCTTGTAAGTACAAGCGAAATAATGGAATACACTAGACTAAAACGATAGTCAAATCTTTCAAAAGCTGTTTGTTATGTGGATGAAATACGTTACTTGGTATTTAAGATCAGCATTTTCTAAGGATGCACCACGAACATTTTCAAGAAACTCCCCCTTTCCAGCTACCCTTTATGTAAAAATTCTAAATTTTTAATTTTCTGAAAGATGGCTTTAAGGATTTTGACTAAAATACCGTATATTAAAGATATTTATACTGCAAATAAAATGTATATCTTGAATTTTCTGTGAATGCGCTTTGAGGTCCTTTTTTTTTTTTTTCCAACCTCCGAAAGGCTATAAACAAAAGACAAGTTCATGGAAAACAATTATTTTATTACTAAAAGTTTTGTACACTTATGGTTACTTTTCAACATAATCACCGAAAAGATTGAGACATTTATCGTACCTGTGCACAAGCTTTGCAATACCCGCTTCAAAAAATGTTGCCACCAATGATTTCAAATGAGCATTGACGTTATTTTGAAGATCTTCGTACTTTACGACGCTAACGAAGCCATTAAAAACAAATGAAGAGGAATGCTGACTTGAAGAATTGTGTTGATCCATGACAACGCTCGTCCACACACTGCTGGCACAACACATCGGCTCCTTGAACAATTTCAATGGGACATTTTCGATCATCCGCCGTACAGTCCTGACCTGGCACCCAGCGACTTTCACCTCTTCCCTGAACTGAAGAGGGGTAGCACTTTCAAACCTACGAAGAGCTTTTAGTAATAAATTAATTGTTTTCTATGAACTTGTTTTCTACTTATAGCCTAACGGAGATTGGGAAAAAAAAAAAAAAAAAAAAAAAAAAAAAAAAAAAAAAAAAAAAAAAAAAAAAAAAGAGGTCCTCCTAGTAAACCGTAAGAGATATACAACTTACCAAACAAAGTATATAGATCTTGTTGAATCACACAATTTATGTCACATACATTTTTTTCGTAAGGTTGACAATTTTTGTGATATTTTTTGTTATTGGTTTCAGTTTTAAAATACTTTTCTCATACAGGAATTTGTCAACTGCTGTCCATACAAACAAAGGAACATCAGTCACATAGCAACCAGCTTTTGACCATCACTTTAACCTATGGTACTCCCTTATTTCGCTTCTACTTACAAGGAAGCAAGTAATAAGACTATTTCTGCTAATGTTTTCTCGATTACCATGAAGTACATAGTAGCATAAGCTTCTTAACAATAATTTATTGCAGAGATGTAGAGACAGTAATGTAAATAGAACACATCAGATTCTTTTCGCGCGAAAATCAGGTCTAATTTACTTTCCGAGATTTTGTGGAGCTACATTTGTAGCTTAAAATATATCATTTTTAAAAGCCTGCCCATATGAACTTTAAACCTCATTAAACTATCTTCCCTTACAATTTTGTGGCCGAAAATTGCGCTGGTTATTTAAAACACTGTGACCAATGACACTTAGTGTACGATTTTTTTATATATTGCATAGTTCATTAAATGTGTTCCATTCACATGACTTTCTCTACAGCTCTGCAACAAATAATGCTTCTATGTACTTCATGCTAATCGAGGAACAGTCCTATTACTTGCTTCCTTGTAAGTAGTAGCGAAATAAGGGAGTACCATAGGTTTTTGAAACCTGAAACCAATAACAAGGAATAACTCAAACACGATCAACTCCACGAAAAAAAAAAAAGGTAATATAAATTCTTTGTTTTAACGTGCTTTACATTTTTTGTGTTTAGCAGTTATGCAAAATTCCGTAAAATTCATCCAGAATAAAGTAGTCTTCAGAGGCTATTCCCAGAAAATTCAAGATATACATTTTATATGTCAGGTAAATATCTTTAATATACGACATTTTAAACAAAATCGTTAGGGCCATTTTTAAGTAAACCAACATTTTCGAAAAAAGTTCCATGTAAAGGGTAATTTAAGGTGGCGAGGATTTTTCTCAAAAGCTTCGTGTTGCATCCCTGGAAGATGCTAAACTTAAATATCATTGGTATTTTACACACTTTTCGTTTTTGAGTTATCGTGTTCAAAGACACGCGGACACACACATTTTTCTGAGAATTTTTTGGATATAGGGGACCCTAAAACATATATTTCTAGTGAAAACTCGGTATCGAATTTTTGGGTGGAGTGCAACACCTATGTACATAGTACGTGTAGAGAAAGTAGAATGTTGTACAAACTCTTAGTTTGTAGAACATTTTCAGCCTCAATGCAGTAAGGTGAAATTTCATAAAAACTTCCTTTTCTCCACTTGCCACACCTGAAGCTAAAAGGGTAAACCTATGTCTTTTATAAGGTACTCTCAACTTATTTTCTATACTCAAAATGCTCTCATTGACACGTTTCAATGCTTTTATACTGCCTCTCAGAAGCACATTAAATAAAATGGCGATTTACTTTTTCAAAATCCGAGTTCTGGAGAATAGAAAAAGTAATTATTTTTGTTCACAAAGTAAGGCTAATATAAGATGGCACATCACATATTTATTATAAACATGAAATTACGCAAGAAAATTTGTTTAAAAAACCATGCAAGCTGGGATTTTGACATGCAGTAAAAATAACACGATTATTGTGTTCAGTAACTTGTGTATATCTCAATAAGACAAATTTCACAGCTGCTTCATCTTAAAATTGCAGGATAGATCTTGAAAACTCTTTCCGTTTTCGTTCATAGTAGCTAGAAAATGTATTGTAATCCAACTAGAAGTTCCATGCCGAGAATCTATCGGAAATATGTTTTGAGGCACCTTGAATCCGAAAAAAAAAAACATTTTTAGGAAAAGTTCCAAATGTGTGGGTTTCTGTGAACAGCATAGCTAGATTGCTAAATCGAATTTTTGTTTCGTATCTTCCAAGGGTGCGATACAAAAGTTTTGTTTTTCTCAAACATGGCAAACGATTTTGATTAAAATGCAGTATAATAATGATATTTACATCACAAATAAAATGTATAGCCTCAAGAGACCTCTTTATTCTGGATGAGTTTTGAAGAATTTTAAATCTCATTGAAACAAATCCAAACCTCAAATTTGTCGCATAGCGACCAACTATCGACTTAGCCTGCTGTATTCCCTTATTTCCCTTCTACTTACAAGGAACCAAGTAATAAGACAATTCCTGCTCATGTTTATCTCAATTAGCATGAAGATAACTGAATGTTTTATAAGAATAGCTAGAGGAACTTATGTGAGTGTTGTGCTCCATTCATATCACTAAACAGTAACAGAAACAGTCTTATTGCTTATTCCTTATTAGTAGAAGGGAAATAAGGGACTACACTAGGATAAACAGACAGTCAAATGTTTTAAAATGTGGTTGCTACGGGATTGAAATTCGTTTCTTTGCGTGGCCAGGAATTGACAAGTTCCAATATGAGAAGAGTTTATTTCAAAAATGGTCAACTGCATGAAAAACAAATAAATGACATAAATTGTGTTTTATTGTGATCTACATTTTCTGATGTCAGTTTTTGTTTATCTCTTACAGTTGTACAAAACTCGTCCAGAATAAAGAGGTCTTCAGAGGCTATTCCCAAAATCTACAAGATATACATTTTATTCATGATGTAAACATCTTTAATACATAATATTTTACTCAAATTCGTAGTCATTTTTGAGAAAATTAATTTTCGAAAGTTTTTTCACGTAAAGAGTAAATTTGGGGTGGGGGGGGATTGTCTTGAAAATCTTCATATTGCATCCATTGGCATTTTCATAACACAGTTTCAATATAATGCAATCAAAATTGTTTTGTCATGATGAAAACCTGCAAATTTGATTCAACTCATAAAACCACTGTTGCAGCAAGTGCAAAAAGCTCTTACATATGTAAACATTAAACTGTAAGGATCTATACACGGACTGGAACAAAGGCATTGGGAAGATTATAATTCTTTGTCTTCTCTTTACCAGTATCCTACTCAATTATCAGCTTTAGGTAGGGATGAAGCTTAAAATATATAATTAAAAACACAAGTTGTTCTTTTATTATGTCAGTATATTTTGTGTAGTTTCTTTTTTTCTTATTTCTCTTATCTTTTCAGTAAGACATCAATTTTGAACATTGTCCAATCTTTCTGTGGTCGTCTTAATATCAAGAAACTGAAACACACAACATCTGATCTCTCTAAAAAATGTACATCTTACGACAAACATCATGTGTGCCTATAATATACATTAATAAGGACATTTATACATTTGTACAAGAACAAAAAGAATGACTAACATCACAGACAACAAAAACACGTTTTAATACTTTCAACAACGGGGAGGGGGTGCTCAAAAGGATAAACATACAGTATACTCTCATCTGCGCATCGACCCACTGCACAAAAAATGTTATTGTAGATTGTTTTTTTTTTTTAAGAAACAGCAATAAAGAACCCGCTACATGACAATAAGAGTCATTTCCATTGTTATCGGCATCTCTTCTCTGTAAATTGAAAATAAATTCAATTTTTCTGATGTTAATCAATGTGTAACTGTCAACAAAGCAAGCTGAAATTCGTAAAACGTACAGCAGCAGAACGAAAAAACGTATGTTGGCATTAAAACAAAAATTGCAATCAACTGCCTCCATGGTTGAGTGGTCAGCAAGCTGTCTTCTCACCTGGAGGTCCCAGATTCGATTTCCAGCTGGGGCGGGGTTCTTTCTTTAACCAGAATGAGTATGAAGTATGAATGTGTGTGTTCGAGGAAAATAATAATAATAATAAAAATCAATTTAAACCCAACATTAAGATTCTACAAATGAATGGTTTCTAATGCAAAGCCCCCGATATGATCTTAGATGTTAAAGGGGGCTATATAAATGAAACAATAAAGAGTTGAAAAATTTAGAAGAGGGAAACTTTTGCAAAATAACTTCTGGAATGCAGGACATTACAAACAATATAGGATTTTATCAGGAACCGATTCCAATTTTGAACCATCTGCACGAAAAAACATGAATTCAAAGATATGGTAGTAAAAGCGGGCACTAAGCACTGATGCTGTTTTTTTACAATAGTTCAACCAAAAACGAGTTGGCTAAATTTTTTCATGAAGCTCTGGGGTTAGAGGGAGAATTTAATGTCTCATCTGGTTGGGTAACCAGATTCAAATAACATCACAGAAATCAAGAAAAGTTTTAAGTGCTTTCGAGAAAATGTAAACTACTCCCAGAAAGAGACCAACATCAGACATTTTAACAAATAAACAGGTGTACAACATCTATGTACAGAAGTAGAATAAATTTTTGAAAAAGAATACATGTTCAAGAAAGTTTTTAAACATAATTTCCTATTTACATATGTATGTTGTACCTTTATGGGTTTGTCGATTATTTGTATTTCTTCTGTTTACCCCTGATAATTGAGAGTATACTGCACATGATCACTTGTGATATAATCAATACAAATGTGACATTCTCTCCTTAATTACAATCTCTCGACTCAAACATTCACACATGGCATATTGTGTCCGGTCGTAAAGTTGCTGGCTGATATGTCGCATTTTCAAATTTGGATTACTCAACTTTAACACTGGAACAATATGTGAAATGTAATTAGAAGCATGTATCCCGTTGAAATCAAGAAAAAAACGTGAAGTATTAAAAATAATATTATGATTGCAACACAGGAACAGGTACTATAAAATGTGTGTGTATGTGTGTGCGCACATATCATATAATATACTAAATACATTCCTTTATTTCATTATCATTATTGCCAATTATATTCATTCTCAACAAAAAATGATCACTATTTTCTGGTGATAATTATATTTTGTGTGATTCTGAGAAAATACAGCATGACTTAAAATTCCTTAATCTGGAATATGCCAGTTTAATCTGCAAACAATGGACGCCCGGTTTGTTAAATTTTAACATTTTTGAATCAGTAATTTGAAAAAAATGGGGGGGGAGCATCAACCTTTATTCATCCACTTACTTCCATATGTGATCCAGATTTCGTACTTTTATAATTTGCCACTACAGTTGATTTCTAGTGATTTACTGATCTGTTATAACCTTTTAGGGCCCTAAGCCACAAAGTGTAGCCAAAGGGTCTGCGAAGCTAAAACCCCAATGAAGCTTCAACAATCTAATGGATTGGTTTTAAATCTGTACATGCTAATATTTTAAACACTTTCAAATCTGGATCATGCCAGCAACAATATGGATCAGTGAAGCTAAAACCTTAAGAAGTCAACTGGATTTCAAATCTGGATATACTGATATTTTAATCCAGATCACCACCAACAATAGCATATAGGATAATGTGAAGCTAAAACCTCAAATGGTCCCAAGAAGCAATCTCAGGGGTCTACTGGATTTCAAATCTGGATCGACTGTGGAAGTTTTATTTTAATATTATTGTTATTACTGTAAACGCATTGGTTCTATTAGGTAACTGTTTGATGGTTAACAGATTATTCCCCATTCCCCCTAGAATTACAGAGTTAGCTGGTTACATTGACAATAATTTGGACCAGAATTTGGAATTCTATCATGCTTGGGATACTATGATATAATTTTGGAATCGAAGATTTTACACATGCTTCTGGGAAAGACTTTATTGTTTCTCTACTGGATGAGTACAGGCAATGAAAAAACTCCCAATCAGCACTTGCCAAATATAAGACCTCTTTGATTCAACATGGGAGGTCTGTATTTTGAGGATGATGGATGAACTTTTTGGGAGAATGAATCATTAAACCTCCTTCCTGGTGGTGGAAAGCTGAAAAGTACTTGAAAAGTTCAGTAAATGTTGTAATTGAGGTATGGAGCTCAAGAACAAACACTATAGGACACTGAATTCTCCAACTTTCCAAATAAACATTTCTAGTTGAGGAAGGGAAGCTTTCTGCGCATCTCCTTGCCTGGGTAACAATGAGGAAACACCCACTCACTCATTTCCTGATGACAGACCACACTTGAGACCAGTCTTCTCCCTGAAGTCGACGAACAACACGTGGAAAATTTAGTGTAGAGTTGGTGCTGCATTCTCTATATCTAAGTGTAAAGTACTCTATGAAACCTTGATTGCACATACAACTATTCACTTCCTGGAACTTGACATCCATCAGGCACAACAACTGACTTGCTCCAGAGTTAACAACAACCTGCAGTTGACTTGAGAAGGAACAATAACTTCAGTTAAACCTCATGTCTCTGATGATGTAACATGTTGAAATGTTCATTTCAATGAGATGCACTGGCGTCAAGATGAATGATTCAACACGAAACTGGCCGACTATCTGCAGGTGTCACTTTCTCCAGGTGAATGGGCATCTGTAACAATCAGATAAAACAGGACCGTTAGTTGATCAGGTATACCAATAACTTTACATAGTTAAGTTTGGCAATGCTTATTCACACTGAAATGCTTCAAATTATAAATTTCAACAAATTAAGTGAAGAAATGTAAATAAAATTAATGTAATATTGTTCTTATTATTTAATCAGTGCCATAAATGAAATGAAGTCAAATAAGGATAGCAAATCAGTATTAATTATTTGTGAAGTCAGTGTGACTATAAAAACTGGTGCACTGAAATAGTCAACTTCTTTATAGTCTCGGCTGAATTCACATCACACTTGTATTATAGAAATAGTTTCCCTGCATATAATTTATAGAGAAAACATTGCATTGCACCCAGAAGTTCTATACTGAGATATCAATGCAAATTTGCATTTTGAAACCCCCTGAATCCAAAAAAGTATTTTTAGAAGAATATCTGTGCGAGTGTGTCAAGTACCCTTTACATGGAAAGATTTTCGAATTTTTTTTTTTTTTTTTTTTTTTTCTAAATGGCTCCAACAAAATATTGCATATTAAAGATATTACATTAAAAATAAAATGCATAACTTAAATTTTCTGGGAATAGCCTCTTAAGACATCTTTATTCTGATAAATTTTGCGTAACTAGTAAATCATATGGGATATACAAAAACTTAGTTAAACGTATAGAATTTTTTTCGTTGTTGACCATTTTTGAGATATTCCTTGTTACTGGTTTCAGCTTTGAAAACCTTACACTTTTCTCATACAGGAATTTGTCAACATCACTTTAACCTAAGGTACTCCTTATTTCGCTTCTACTTACAAGAAAGCAAGTAATAAGACTATTTCTGCTAATTTTTTCTCGATTAGCAGGAAGTAAATAGCAGCATAAACTTTTTAACAATAATTTGTTACAGAAATGTTGAGAAAGTCATGTGAATGGAACACATCACATTTTTTGCTTTTATTTTACTTATCTATCCATTGCATCATTAAAATTTGCTTAGTAATAACAATAATAATAATGTTTAATGACTGCCACTGCCGTCAAGAGGCATCTGGCTTCTCACACAAAGGTCCCAGGTTTGATTCCTGGCTAGATGGGTAAAGTTCAATGAGACACATTCCCTATCCTCCAGTCTGGAAGATGCATGTGTGAGTGTGTATTTAACGACTATAACACGGAAAAATCCGATGTGATCCATTCACATGGCTTTTTCTAAACCTGTGACAAATTACTCATATAAAGCCTATTACTCTACTTCATGCTAATCGAATATCAGCAATTGTCTTAAATACTTGTTTCCTTGTGAATAAAAACAAAATATGGCTAAAACGATAATTAAATCTTCCATTAACAAGGAATATCTCAAAAATGGTCAACTTTACGGAAAAAATGTATATGACATGACTTGTGTGTTTTCTGCAGTAAGTTTCTGTCTATCTCTTACGGTTTACCAGCTATGCAAAATTCATCCGAAATAAAGAGGTCTTTAGAGGCTATTCCCAGGAAATTCAAGTTATTTGCCATGTAAATATCTTTAATACAGGCATTTTAATAAAAATCGTTAGAGCCATTTTTGAGAAAATCAAAATTTTCGAATTTTTTATCTATATAAAGGTAGTTCGGAGTGGAGGGATTTTTCTCAAAGTCTTATTGTAACATTCTTGGAAAATATTTTAACTGAAAGTTATCCTGTAAAAAATGTTGTTTGTAAATAAACCCTACAGTTTAGCGATAAAATACCAGCAGTTGTTTTTAGAGCAAAGCCCCAATATGACCACAGAAGTTAGAGAGGGCTATATAAATGAAATACTTAAAAACACCATTTAAATGGTCAAAGCAATACGAACACAGAATGTTAAAGGTTCAGGACCGTCCTCTGAGGCCCCCCACCCAGGTTTTCATCAGTCCACACACACCGGGGAAGTACCCTAAACTTGTCCTGTAACGTTTCCTTTCCAATTATTGCTTCATTAACTTCAGTAGTCAGCGCCTGTGATGACTTATGTGGTAAGAAAAAATTGTTAGCGATCATCACAAAATTATGCAACTGAATTCTGTTCAGCCTTACTGATAAGCAACCATAATGTTCTTTCCATTTAAACGTACTTTACATGAATCTAGGAAAACTTCTATCATTTGTGTTTTTAATTCTTCTGAAAATGAATGTGTACATCTAAAAAATGTTAGGTTATTATGCAGAACTTGGTCCGCTCGAAAAATTAAATGAATTATCGATCTTGAATTTATGACTACGATTTTTTTTTTTTTTTTTTTGTTATCATAGACAAATGTGTTTGCATGCTGGAACGGTTGGTATTTTGCGTGTGACGGATATTTACCAAATAATTATATATACACGAGTATTATAGGAATAATAAATGGTTTTATAATGTATATACATTGAAATGCTGGCATAAAATCTGGATTAATATATTATATTTAGTTTCGTTGCTAGCCGAAGACTATTGGTATGCAAGAACGTCATATGTCACAGGATTACCGCGTAGTGAGAACCCTCGCAATAATTCACCGGTTAGTAGTAGTCGGTAGAGGAGTATGTTTCTGCGAGTTTATTCTTCTTCTTCTTCTTGCGAAACCACTGTGGTTTTCAAATTCAGCGCGAGGTTAGGTTCGAATCCGTTCAGATTAGTGTGTACATAAATTTGTTTCTAATTTTCTATTGTAGTAGTGGTTGACTGAGAAATACGTTTCTGAACATTATAATACTCGTTTATATATAAGTATTTGGTAAATATCCGTCATTTATGCATTTTAGGAATAAAATACTTCAACATTTGCCTATTCTTTTTCGCGAACATGCAACAAATATGGAAATACAATACATATATTGCGTAATAAGATCTGATAATAAGTAGCCTACAGTTCGTGGTTTGCCAATTACTTTTTGAAGTACTTGAAATACTGTAAAAAAAAAAAAATAGTAAATCAAAAGCTTTTCAATACTTTATTGAACATTAAGAAATAATGAATTCTCGATGTGAACAAATGAAAGGCTATATCTAGATTATATGGACAAAGCCTTCTTATGCACTCTTTTGTTAATGAATTTTGCAATTGATTCTTTAATTGAAGTAGCACATGTCTTGAGTGTTACGTCATTTCCTAATTGTACTTAAGTATTAAAGACCTCTCAAACTCTTATTGTAAGTACTTAGAGTGCTTGTTGGCATGGCAATTAATAAATGAATTGTAAATTTAGCTTCCATTACCAAATGTGTGTTCAGAATGATTAACTTACACATCAAGTATTTCAAAAAATGTATTTAATCGACAGCTGACGCCATGCAGACCCAACGTGTCGCTAATATTAAACTTGTATTGAAATCTTGGATGAAAGACATATAAAAACGTTTTGCACGTGTTAAGTGGGATGTGGTGCAGATGGTCCGGAGCATGACCGTTATTGAGGTCCTAACCCCCCTTCTTCCCGTCCCCAGTGACGACTGACTGGATGCCAGGTGTTCGCTCGCTCGCACAGCCGGAGCTTTCGTAACGAGGCAAGGGAAGGAAGCCTTTCGTGGGAACTTTCACCACATTGTTTGTTATTTAAATACTACGTCACCCCTCAATCTGTGTAGTGAGGGATCACAACAGGCAATCATGCCGCTAATAAGGGGTGTTAGAAATGTGCAGCACCTTGCCACGCCAACTTTTGTCCCACAATTGCTATTCTTATCACAACTTTCCCGAAATACTGAAACGTATATAGTGTCGATGTTTGCTTTTCCTGCCACAGCAATACAATGCATTACTATTCTGGTATAATATTGCTAACCCCTAACCAAAACGGAAAGTCGTAGATAGCAACTTTGATATTGAAATATTCCTATCCCAAGGCATAGTTATGAAAAGAAAACAAAACATAAGCGAAAAGTTATAGATGCCAACTTTGATGTTGCATTTTCCAAACTCAAGGCATAGTTAATTATACAAAATGTGTAAAAAAGTAACGAACTGATAACTAGAATAACGGAAACGTCTAAAATTAGGAATACAGAATATTTGTCGTTCAAATCTACTTCATAAACATAAAATACTATTATCTACAAAAATAACTTAATATGTTTATGGTTAAATACACTTCTTAATCATACAATTTGCAGTGAATAACAAAGCTCGCTAAGAGTTTAGCCAATAAATAAGCAATTCGGAGAATTCGGTATTACATTTCCACCGGTTAGCGTGCTGGCTTTAAAACCAGGAGTTTTCTGGACTAAAAGTGTGGATGTGGCAGCAAATGCCTAAAGATAAAATGCGTCTAATGTAACCTATATACATGTATGGTAAACACTACATTACATTTTAAACCCAATCTTAACAATGAGCAGGTATAGGTATCATTCCAACAATGTTACGTTGGCATCAGATAGACATCCACAGTCTTTGCTGATCACGTTTCTAAACAGTAAGAAAAAGAGAAAAAGAAACTTTGTTAAATCGTGCCTCACGGTGCCATGGTCGCTTGATCGGATAAAAAGACGGATGGACAGACAGACGCGTTAGGAAATCCAGGACACAGGTGTGCTTGTTCAAGTAGCTAGCCCCTTCCCCTCCGCCCGCGCTTCCAGCCTTGGCTTGCTCATTCCAACACTTCCTAGAAACTATGAATTGGCGGATATTTAGTAATAAAATTAGTGGACACGAATAACATCTGCAGTTCTGTGTAGCTATGGAAATACAAGTCTGTAAATGTCTGTAAGCTAAATATAAATTACTCGCATACGTTACTAGCGGAGAATTCTAAATATGCAAGGTTAAAATGGCTGTATATTTAGCACATCACGAATTTTCAAACGATTCCAACAAAATAACAAAGCATTCTTGGCAATGTCACTTTTCTTCCTTGTCAACACACACTGTTAAACTTTTTTCCAAAAAGGTACCTAATATGTACAACTGGATAAATGTAATAAACAGTAAATGTTCGCAACACAATGTGTATTATGATCAGATTACAATGAGCCTGCTGAAGTTGCTAACATTGTTACATTCGCCAATTAGTAGCCGTAATTTTTGTTACCGTTTTTCTAAAAGTGTAACTTCTTAATAGAGAAATAAATTACTAACGATCTCGTGCTAATTTTCTTCCAATATCTAAAACAATTTCAGATTTAGTACATTTAGATTTAAAAGTATCTACGATAATAATAGTAAAGAGCTAAGCTCCCAAATTAAAAATTAGTTTTAAGATATTTCTATAAATCAATACATTATGGCACAGAATTATTGTTATACAAATTAGCGCTAACATTAACTAAACTCGCATTAGTGTGCAACATTTTGTAAAACTGAATCGGAGTTCAACGAGAGTTTGCGTTAATTTTATTCTAATAAATTAAGACGAACGTAAATATTCAAAGAATTTGTACTTTGTTCCGTTGTTTAAACTTATAAAGTTTGGATATTGAAAGAAATGTTCATTTAATTGTCAGTGAAAAAGCTACTTTTGAGATATTTGAAAGTCATTTTGCAGTGCATGGATTCCACCACAGAAGTTATAATAAATGAGAAACGTGCACTCAAGTGAGCATTTGTGTAAAACTTATTAGTTGCTAATTTCGGTAACGCAAAAGTTCAACGCACAGAACATACTGTTTTTTACGGGTTTACGGTCTTCTGCTTTTATGGAATTATGCAGAAATAAATTAAGTTATAAGGACAACACTTAAGGAATTTCTGCAGTGACGAATAACAATTTATAATACGTGAATTTTTTATTGTAGTTATTGTGAAATGTTCCTTTCCATGTTTAGTTACAATTTCTGGCTTTTAACTACAGGAGATATGTTACTATAAGAATATTTAAACAAGCAATTACAAATATGGTCCTAAATAATATAGTCGTTCATGATATAGCTCTTTAAATGCGATCTTAGATAATTAAATAAACGAAAAAAAAAAAAAAAAAAACAAGATTCCACTATTTGATTTAGTGAAAAATATAGCGTCCCTAAATATTTGGAAAATACGTGTATGCAACCGTACACAATTTCTGGAGAATAACTCTTTAAAGGTTGTAACTTTGGATTCCAATGTTGCGAGTATCTACTCAAAGACTATCTGAATACTTATACAAGAACACCCGCATAAACGCCACGTCATCTAGCCAACCTAGATTCCAGCATATGAGTATAATACAATAACTACACGCTGAAATGCAAGTATTCACCAATCCGCAGACATTTAATGTCCATGTGACATGGATGTGTCCCTTTAACTCTCGCCTGAAGCTCGCTAGCCTATGTTTCCATTAGGAATTGAAATCGATTTGAGTACACTTACGAATACTGAATGGAAACGCGGATTCAAATCGTATTGAATCTTGCATCCGATCCTCTTAAAAATTGGGATCGGAATGAGATCGGATAGAAATACATCCGTATTCGAATAGTTATAAATACAGCAAAGAAACTCTTCTTCTGCTACACGGACAGTCATTTGTTTACATGTATTTTTAGTTGTTCTGTGGTAGACTATAACAGAGCCATTTCCATGGGAAATGTATTCTCAAATTAGTATTCTCAAATTATTTGACTTCAAAACCTGCAAGTAATACACAGATCAAATAAATATATTTACGAGGTTCGCCAACGCAATTTAAAGTTGACAAACATAAAATCATTCTCGAAGCTTACGTATTCAAAACGATCTCGTATTGAATTTAGCATGAAACGCGAATCGTATTGAGATGGAATTGGACACAAATCGATTTCACTTCCCTATAGAAACGTGGTACATTATAATTTAAGAAAGCAAAGTGTGCTTACCGTGGAGATCTGTTCCTGTGTCGCGCACGATGTGTTGGGAACTATGGTGTTGGGTGCGAGGACTCCAAGTGGCTGTCTGGGGCTGGGGTTCGAGCTGTTTCCGAGCCTCTGGACGACGGGCGAGTTTGCTGAGGTTGCGGTAGTGGTCGTCGTCGTGCCGGCGGTTGTCGTCGCGTTGCCCACTGCCGTGGCGACGGAGGGATGCGTCTCCAGAGCGTACTGAAGATCGCAGATGTAGTCGATCACATACTGAATCACTTCCAGCTTGGATAATCGTCGATTCCTCGGCATGAACGGTACGAGTTCCTTCAACTTGGACAGGTACATCTGTATCTCCTCATTCTCGACGTCGCGACGCTGACGATGGACGCGACCATTGCTCACACCACCACCCACACTCGACGTCGCACACACTGCCGTAACTGCCTTCATATTCACTTCACAAGCTACTGCTTCGTCTTCTAAACACAAACACAATCGACTATATTCAGCTCGAGAATGACTTCCCCGCTCTGTGCCGCCATTACATATACCCTCGGTTTCCCCAGCCAGGTCGTCTCGTCGGCCAATCAGAGAGCGCTAGAGGGAGGGGACACCGAGGTCTATGACCAATAGCATGGCGGAGGGGATGGAGAGACATCTGTCAGGAGCGTTTTACAATACCTACCATTGAGTAATTTCGTGTGGGAAAATATTTTCAAACACACAGTCAATGAAGGAAGAGGAATAATCACAACACGGGGTTGACCTTTTTTAAACATCTGTTCCACCGTTCAAATCTCAAGTACAGTTTAAACTCCGAATCAATAGGTGCACAAAACTGTTTCATTTCCATACACATTTTGTGTTAAATAACGGTAACAAGAAAAGTGTCTTCAACTGTTTGAAGCTCAGGGGCAGATAAAAATGTGATTCTTTTTTCTTCCACCAGGTTTGTAATGTGAAAACAACTGCTTATAACATTTGTATAACGCGAGTGCCACTACTTGAAGACTTAGTAACATATTAGTAAGAGCGGGGGTTACATGTGAGAAGAAATCAAATTTCGTACCCTGATTGAAGCTTCTCGGGAAAACTACACATTCCCAAATGCGATTATTATTCCTGAACAGTAATTTATCCCACAAGAAAGTGTGTAAAATATAATTTCACTGTAGATCATCCACATCTAATAACATTCACTTTTTCACATTTATCACATGGTCCTTTCAAATTCTTAAAGCAATAATCCCTTGTGTTTTGGAAGTGGTTTTGGTTTTCTAATTTCTCTACACTTACTATGTATACTGTATAGAGAAGGTATTGCATTCCACCCAAAAATTCAATACCGAGATTTCACCGGAAATAGACGTTTTAGGGTCCCCTTTGTCCAAAAAAAAAGTATTTTCAGGAAAAGGTCCGTGTGTGTCTTTGAACACATAACTCAAAAATGAAAAGTCGAAAAAAATTGTTATTTAGGTTTACTATCTTCCAGGGATACGCCACGAAGATTCTGAGAAATATTCCCCCACCCCAAACTACCCGTTACATGGAAAAAATTTCGAAAAGTTTTATTTTCTCAAAAATGGCCCTAACGATTTTGATTAAAATTCTCTATATTAAAATATTTAAATGGAAAATAAAATGTATATATTGAATTTTCTGGGTATAGTCTCTGAAGACCTCGTATTCGAAATGAATTTTTTGTAACTGTTAAACCGTAAGAGTTGGACAAAAACTTACAACATAAAAATGTAGATCACGTTAAAACACACAATTTCTGTCATATACGTTTCTTTCGTGAAATTTTCGTAAACGTCCGGTCATGCATAGAAACGGATTTCAACCACATGGCAACCAGCTTTTAAAACATTTGACTATCGTTTTAACCTAGTGTATTTCCCTTCTACTTACAATGAAGCAAGGAATTAAGACGATTTCTCCAAATGTTTATCCCGATTAATATGAAGTACATAGAAGAATATGCTTTTTAATAACAATTTATTACAGCAATGTAGAGAAAGCCATGTGAATGGAACACTTTACATTTTTTTACTTTCTCTAGCCCTGTATGTACAATGTATATAGGGATAGAGAGGTATTGTATTCCACCCAAAAATTCGGTGTCGAGTTTTCACCGGAAATACACGTTTTAAGACCCCCTGAATTCAAAAAACAGGTCTCTTCCAAAAATGCAACACGAAGATTTTCAAGAAAACCCCCTCACCCCTAACTACCCTTTACGTGGAAAAGATTTCGAGAATTTTGTTTTTCTTAAAAATGGCTCTAACGGTTATGATTAAAATCGCAGATATTAAAGCCATATCTATCATAAATAAAATGTACATCTTGAATTTTCTGGAAATAGCTTCTACAGACCTGTTTATTCTGGATGAATTTTGCTTAATTCGGCATAACTAGTAAACCGTAAGAGATAGACAAAAACAATAGGTACAAAAAATATAGATCTTGTTAAAATACACAAGTTATATACATTTTCATCGTGGAGCTTACCGTTTTCGAGGTATTCTTTGTTATTAGTTTCAATTGTAAAGTACTTATACTTTTTTCCTGGCCAAGCAAAGAAGCGATTTGCAATGACAATCGCATAACGACAGCTTTTAAAACATTTGACTATCACTTTAGCTTAGCACATTCCTTTATTTCCCTTCTACTTATAAGGAACTAAGTAATAAGAACATTCTGCTAATGTTTATCTCGATTAGCATTGTGTTGAAAGAAGAATTCTATAGTCAAGTCAGCAGCCAACCGTACTGGAAGGACGGCAGATAAAAGTGGCAGATATTAGGTGCATATGATTTACACTGAAACCATTACTGTTCAGGAATAATAACCACAGAAGCTTCAATTTGATTTCTTGTCACATGAAACCAAACCCGCTTTTATTAACTCGCCAAGTTATAAACATTTGTACAAACACTTCTTTTCACATTACAAACATGTTGCAAAAAAAAAAAATCTGACGTATTATATTCACATGACTTTCTCTACATCTCTGCAACAAATTGTAGTTAAAACGCTTGCTTCCTTGTAAGTAGAAGCGAAACAAGGGAGTACCTACCGTAGGTTAAAATGATAGACAATAGCTGGTTGCTATGTAACTGAAGTTCCTTTGTTTGTATGGACAGGAGTTAACAAATTCCTGTATGAGAAAGGTTTAAGCCTTTCAAAGCTGAAACGAAAAACCAGGAATATCTTAAAAACGATCAACTCCATGAAAAAAATGTATATTACATAAATTGCGTGTTTTAACGTGTGCTACTTTTTCTGTATAGTTAGATTTTGTCCATCTCTTACGGTTTAGCAGTTATGCACAATTCCGTAAAATTCATCCAGAATAAAGTAGTGTTCAGAGGCTATTCCCAGAAAATGCAAGATATACATTTTATTTGTCAGGTAAATGTCTTTAATATACGATATTTTAATCAAAATCGTTAGAGCCATTTTTAAGAAAATCAACATTTTCGAAATTTTTTCCATATAAAGGGTAGTTTGGTGGGGAGATTTTCTTGAAAATCTTCGTGTCGCATCCTTGGAAGATACCAAACTTAAATACCAAGTTTGGTGTTTAACGGTCTTTTCGTTTTTGAGCTATGCTGCCCCCCTCCACCTCACACACACGGACATTTTTACAAAAATCCTTTTTTTTTTTTATTCACGGGGTTTCAAAACAGGTGAAATCTCGGTATAGAATTTTTGGGAGCATTACAATACCTTCTCTATACACTATATGTATAGTACGTGTAGAGAAAGTAAAAAAGCATTTTTAGAAAAGTGTCCTTTTGTGTGTGTCCGTGTGTCTGTGAGCACGATAACTCAAAAACGAGCAACCGATAAAACACCAAACTTGGTATTTAAGTTGAGTATCTTCCTAGGATGCGACACAAAGATTTTGAGGAATATCCCTCACCTCAAACTACCCTTTACATGGAAAAATGCGTTAACGACTTTGATTAATATACCATATATTAAACATATTTACCTAACAAATAAAATGTGTATCTTGAATTTTCTGGTAATGCCTCTGAAGTCACTTTATTCTGGATGATTTTTACGGAATTTTGTGTAACTGGTAAAGCATAAGAGAACGACAAAAACTTACCGAACAAAAAATGTAGAGCTCGTTAAAACAAACAATTTATGTTATACACATTTTTTTCGTGGAGTTGATCTCTTTTTAGATAATCCTTCTTAATGGTTTCAGCTTTAAAAAATGCATACCTACTTTTCTCATAGGAATTTTGTCAACTCTTGTCCACACAAAGGAACTTGTGTCACATAGCAACCAGCTTTTGACTATCACTTTAACCTATGGTACTCCCTTATTTGGCTTCTACTTACAAGGAAGCAAATTATAAGGCTATTTCTGATAGTTTTTTCTCGATTAGCATGAAGTAAATAGAAGCATAAGCTATTTACAATAATTTGTTGCATAGATGTAGGGAAAGTCATGTGAATGTAACATCAGATTTTTTTTGGGGGGGCAGAAAAATATAATTTGTATGCTTTTGAAAATTGAAAACAGAAGCTTAAATACATGTGGCAGTAAAAGCTAGAGCAATTCTTATTCATTGTTTCTGTGAACATGTACAGCAAATTGTATTTGTGTAACAGAGAAATCGCTCCACAAGGAACATTTTACAGGAAGGAAAATGCTGAAAATATCAATTGCGAGAAAACAAGGAAAGATTTGAATGCATGGCTCACATTAAAATGCACCAGGTTGGTAGGTTGGCTTTCCTTGTCCTCTCCTCTGCTGCTGTCTTTTCTGTCCTTTTCTCCTGCACAACTTCGTTTTTTACTTGCATTATGCGAATGAGATGTGGACGAACTGAAGTTTTTCTTGTCGGGTCCAGTACAGTTGCAGTTTCCCTCCAGTGATTTAAAGTATTTAAAAATGGCGCCTGGTGGCCAATTATACCCTTGTTGTATTCAGGAATGTTTAAATTATTATGGCAATAAAAATTAAAAGTGGATTTTTTTTTTTGTAATGTTTCATGAAATTTCAGTTATACGTACTCCTAAGCGTTAATATCAAGGTTTTTCTTCCTTTTCGCTTTTGTCATAAAATTAAAACAAATCGCCGTTAAGCAATAAAAACAATCGAGAATCATCCTTATTACAAAAATCTTATGTGTTCCATTCACATTACTTTCTCTGCAACAAATTATTGCCAATTATTCTATCTACGGTCTTATTCCTTAATTCCTTATAAGTAGAAGGAAAATTAGGAAATACAATAGACAAAGTGGTTGCTATGGGATTGAAATCCTTTCTTTGCGTGACCAAGAGTTGATACGTTCCCAAAGCTAAAGCATTTTAAAATTTAAATCAATATCAAAGAATATCTGGAAAACGGCCAACTGCACGAAAAATAGACTCATTACATAAATTGTGAGTTTTAACGAGATCTACATTTTTGTGTAGTAAGATTTTGCCCATCTCTTTCGGTTTACTAATTGTGCAAAATTTAAAACAGTTCATCAAAAATAAAGAGGTCTTTAGAGGTTATTCCCAAAATTTTGAAGATATACATTTTATTTATCATGTAAATATTTTAATAAGAGATTTTAACGTTATAGCCAATTTTCAGAAAATCAACACACACACACGGTTTTGGGTGCAATACAATACGCTATGTACACAGTACATGCAGAGAAAGTAAAAAACTATATTTTTAATTTTTCAAACGCTTGGTCGTTCGCAGCTTCATTGCCTCAAGAAAAAATGACGAGCGTTCACTGCGTTACAAAGCGTACAATAGGAACGTATTTCAATCCGATCCCAGCTTCTAAAATGATCGGATTGAAGAATCAGTGTATTCAATACGGAATGTTTACTCAACTCGATTTCAGTTTCTTGGAAACGTTGTAAATATCCTTTAACGCGATGCAAATATTAAGATTTTCCTTCTTCTTATATTTTGTCACAAAACAATTAGAACCAATCGCCGTGAAGCGGCAACTTGACGTAATAAAACAATCAAGGATCATCCTCATTGCTAGAGACCCTATTATATAAACATAAAAAGCTTAAAATATGCATGGGAATATGTATGAAAAGGGTCAAAATATGCAACATCAAATAATAAAAACAAAGTACTGGTTATATTATTTCAAAAACAGTATACAATCGGCAATTTTTATTATTTACTCAATCAGAAAAAGTATGGTTTATAAATTCTTTTACAGAAACGATCAGGTACTCTTCCAAGTGAGGGCCGTTTTTTTTTTTCAACCTCCGATAGGCTATACATTTTTTTTTTTGTTTTTTTATTGTAAGAAAACTCTTTTGTACAATTAGGTACAATGCAGTTGAGCTAATTAGATACACAGAACAACATGTAATATGTGGTTGGGATACCATCCAGCGATGGGCCCAAAGAAATAGTACAAAGATACAAAGAAAGCAGCACAGAAAATAATAAAAGAGCTAAATGTTCAGTCGCAGATCGGAGTGCCAGCGGCGCTTCAGTCTTCGCCGTTGAGGTTCAGGAGGAAGATAAATATGGCGGAGAAGAGGATTGCTGTGGCGCAAACAGGATCGATGGAGCCTCTTGTAGTTGATGCGGAGGACACACATTACCTCCGGTAGGCCTATGTCAGCGTGCAGAGTTGAGTTGCGCACGTACCATAGAGCGCCAGTCATGAGGCGGAGAAAACGGTTCTGTGTGCGCTGGAGTTTGATGGTCTGCGGCAGAACCCCATATCGCACAGCTATATTGCCACATGGGTCGAATTAAGGAAGTGTAGACAAGACGCTTGTACCGCAAAGGCAATGGCGAGGAACCGGACACAAGATGATGGACGTCGCGGATGCGATGACGAATCCTCTGCACTAGACTGGAGAGATGGGGACCCCAAGTAAGACGGCTGTCCAAGATAAGGCCGAGGTACCTTATAGAAGTCGCGGTGGGTATCTCCGTCCCATTGAGAGAAATGGGATGATGGGTCACGTTCGTTTTGTAGGTGAACTTCACAACACGGGATTTATGAGCGTTCATAGTCACTCTCCAACGTTGACACCAGGAGTGAATTTGGTTGCAAAAGTCCTGAAGGCGGCTTGCCACCCTAGCACAAGTACCCACACTTAGCGCCGCCACATCGTCAGCATAGTGAGCAATGGTGAGTTGCGGGTGACTAGGAAAATCCGAGGTATAAGCCAGGTATAATAAGGGGCCCAGTACGCTCCCTTGCGGCACACCAGAGGAGATAGGAAGGGCCTTGGAAAATGTACGATCATGTTTAACAGAGAAGGTGCGATTGCGCAAATAGGACTGTACAAGGCGAAAATAAGTGTCCGAGAGATGCGGTTTGAGTTTGAATAATAAGCCATCGTGCCAAACTTTATCAAAGGCTTTCTCCATATCCAAAAACAGTCCTATGCATACAGATTGACGCTCATAGGAATCAAGAATAGCGTCAACGACACGATGGAGCTGCTGAGAGCAGGAGTGAAGAGAGCGAAATCCAAACTGGGTGTCAGGGATAATCGGTGTGAGCTGAGGCAAAAGACGAGGCAGAAGGAGACGTTCGAAGATTTTGGAGAGTAGGGGGAGTAAACTAATAGGACGATAACTGAGGGGATCACTCTTGACTTTATCAGGTTTGGGAAGAAGGATAACTGTAGCGTGTTTCCATTGATGAGGAATATGAGCTGTGCGGAGGATAGCGTTGTAGATTTGCGTCAACAAAACCAGCGCATTCCGGGGTAAATGAAGAAGTAAGGGTTGCACAATAAGATCAGGACCGGGAGCTTTGTGAGCTGAAGAGCGAGCGATGATGTTTTTAACTTCAGCAGGGGTAAAGAAGTGGTGGAAAGGAGTGAGCAACAAAGGTTGCGTGAGTTCTTCCTCCACACGATGAGCAAAGTCCGCGTCCAGCACAGGATTCGGGGAAAACTGACTTTCCAGGAGTTCTGAGCACAAATTTACCTTTTCAAGTGGCGTAGAAAACTAGAGGCGGCATGGCAGCAGAAGAACGTGTCAAAGTTTTAGTCTTCTGCCATAGTGACCCATCACTGGCGTTTAAGTCTTGTAGTCGGTGTTCAGCAGCAGTGCAGCGTGCAGCACGTAAGGCAGCCTTCAGCTCCCGAGTAGCGCGATTAAAATTGGTTTTGTGAAGCGGGTAGCGCGTGCGTTCCCAGAGTTTCCGACAGTCTCTCTTGATGGAGTGCAGTAGACGGATCTCGGGAGAATAGAATGGCACAAGACGAGGAGGACGAAGATCCTGGAGAGTACTGCTGGCAAGGTTAGCCGCACACTGGATATTGCGAGTCAAGTTAGAAACAGCCACATCGACATCACGGGGTGACTTAAGCGGCACAGTCGTAATAGTGAGATCGGCAAGCAAAGAGGTGTACAAAGGCCAGTCAAAAGGATGGCGTATCAGGGATGGGGGTAAGTCTTTGTACTTCGCACCATCGGAGAGAGTGAGCAGGACTGGTAAATGATCGGAGCTCAGATCATGAACAACGGAGAGACGGGAACAATGACGGGAAATATTACATCCAATGAAGATATCCAGCACATCCGGAGTCGTACCATCGTGTGGGTAAAACGTAGGTTCAACAGGAGAGAGTACGTCTAGGTGTAACTGATGGATTGCAGCGTGTAAAAGTTTACCCCTAGGATTAGATAAGTTCGAACCCCATAGAGGATGTTTGGAGTTAAAATCGCCGCCGACCAAGAAGGGGCCCTGGAAAGCATGAACAAGACCCCAGAAGTCGGTGAGACTGACATGATTCTGAGGAGCAGAATAGAAAGAACCAACTTGAATGCTTGCGGAAGTAGTAGACAGCTGAATCCGAGCAACCTGGAATGAGTCCTCTTGAAGAGGCGGAAGGGCATGGTGAGCCAGACAAGTTTTGATAAACACTGCAGAACCACCCATTCGAGTAGAGTTAGGGTGATCAGCACGATACACAGTATACCCAGGAAGATGGAAAGATATGTGAGGAGCCAATTTGGTTTCAGTGGCAAGTAGGAGATCTACGTCATAAGCCGTAAGGAAATGTAATAATTCATAAAACTTATTAGTGATACTCTGACAATTCCAAGTGCAGATTCGAAGGCAGGAAGGAATTGAATTAGCCATGAACACGGAGCAGAACAGGAATCAATTGCTGCAGGGTAGTAAGAAGGGGCTGTAGAAGAGCGAAGATAGAGTCCAGTTGAGCCATCAAGCAGTCCAATGGAGAACGGTCCTGTTCACACTGACGGGTTGCGGCTGCAAAGGGCTGCGTAGCACCAGGAGGGGAACCTCGAGAAACTAGAGACGACAGCAAAGGTCGAGCATGAAATGCAGGAGGACGAGGAGAGGCAGCTTCAGTGGAAGTAGGCAAGGTAGACTCCATAGGTGGGAAAGCATGAAGTGGAGGAACGGCAGCAGGAGAGGCACCAGAAACGGTACGTCGGGGAGAAGAGCGAGACTGAATTACTTGGAGGCGTCGATGAACAGGGCAGCCTTTATAATTCGCCGTATGTTGACCTTGACAGTTCACACACTGCGGTGGCGCGTGAGGAGCCTTAGAGCACTGCGCACTGGGATGATGGCCATCACATTTGACACAACGGGGTTGTTTGTGGCAATAATTACGACTGTGCCCAAATTCCTGACAATTCATGCACTGAATAACACCCCTTTTGGGTTTCGGGGGCTCCACCCTCACCATCGTGTAGTACAAACGATCGAGCTTATAGATGTCGTCGTTGAGCGGACTGGGCTTGAGATCCACGAAAAAGAGAGGTAGCTTCGCCTTGGTGACGGGATGGTAAACTGGAGTCATCTGTGCGGGTGAATATCCAAGGGAGGACAATTCTTGCAGCACTAGAGCAGTGTCTATAGTGGGATGAAGCCCACGAATAACCACCCGGAGGTTGCGATCATGACGCATTTGGTACGTGTGAAACTCGGCCTTTTGGTCCTCAAAATACTTTATGGCTGCACGATAACCGTCCACAGTCTCGAAAGTGAATTTGACCTTGTTGCTGTCCAGTGTAACAAGCTTGTAAGCGCCAACATTTGATGTTTGTAAGTGTTTGAGGACAGTATTCACGTTGAGTATATTAGAAACATAGATAGGAGGTGGCTTTGGGGGTGGGGAGACAGAAGGAGTAGGCGTACTTACGCCATGATCACCATCCTCTAGATCCATGTCAGCCAAGGGTGCAAAACGGTTAGTTGTAGCGAAAGGAGAATCAGGTGCAGCAGAATCCAGTTTCTTCCTCTTGGAGTCACGTGGGCAAGAACTATCCCGGCTGGGTGGTGCAAAACCGGCGGAAGGCAGGCCGCGGTCGACAGGCCGCATTTGACCAGAACAATGCGTAGTAGCGGGCACGGGCTGGCGTTGCTGATGAGGTGACAAAGAGGTTTCTCCCTGGGAGCTGCTTGACGCGGTTGGAAGAGCTGAGTGTGGCGCCGGTAGAGAACATGGCTGGTCCTCAGACTGGTAGCACGTAGTAGCGGGCACGGGCTGGCGTTGCTGATGAGGTGACAAAGAGGTTTCTCCCTGGGAGCTGCTTGACGCGGTTGGAAGAGCTGAGTGTGGCGCCGGTAGAGAACATGGCTGGTCCTCAGACTGGTAGCACGTAGTAGCGGGCACGGGCTGGCGTTGCTGATGAGGTGACAAAGAGGTTTCTCCCTGGGAGCTGCTTGACGCGGTTGGAAGAGCTGAGTGTGGCGCCGGTAGAGAACATGGCTGGTCCTCAGACTGGTAGCACGTAGTAGCGGGCACGGGCTGGCGTTGCTGATGAGGTGACAAAGAGGTTTCTCCCTGGGAGCTGCTTGACGCGGTTGGAAGAGCTGAGTGTGGCGCCGGTAGAGAACATGGCTGGTCCTCAGACTGGTAGCACGTAGTAGCGGGCACGGGCTGGCGTTGCTGATGAGGTGACAAAGAGGTTTCTCCCTGGGAGCTGCTTGACGCGGTTGGAAGAGCTGAGTGTGGCGCCGGTAGAGAACATGGCTGGTCCTCAGATTGGTAGCACGTCTGCATCGCAGAATAAATAAGCTGCCCCGTAGCAACGGGGGCAGCCATGGTGTAGAAAGGTTCCAATAATATAATGGATGGAAAGAAAGCACGAACACACAAAGAAAGTACGGATAGAAGAGGCTGTCAAAGTAGCCCCGTTTAACTCCACGCGAAAAGAAAAACACAAGTCGCACCAGTGAGAGCAAGAGGCAGGCACCACAACACGATGTGAGCTGCCCGGCTGTCAGACAGCGACTAGGCTATACATGAAAGACAAGTTCATAGAAAACAATTATTTTATTACTAAAAGTTTTGTACACTTATGGTTACTTTTCAACATAATCACCGAAAAGATTGAGGCATTTATCGTACCTATGCACAAGCTTTGCAATACCCACTTCAAAAAATGTTGCCGTCAATGATTTCAAATGAGCATTGACGTTGTTTTGAAGATCTTCGTTGGTTTGAAAGTGCTGCCCTCCTAGCCACGTCTTCAGTTCAGGGAAAAGGTGAAAGTTGCTGGGTGCCAGGTTAGGACTGTACGGTGGATGATCGAAAATGTCCCATTGAAATTGTTCAAGGAGCCGATGGGTTGTTCCAGCAGTGTGTGGACGAGCGTTGTCATGGATCAACACAATTCCTCAAGTCAGCATTCCTCTTCGTTTGTTTTAAATGGCTCTCCACAAACGTCGTAAAGTTTCACAATATACAGTTGCATTGATAGTGGTTCCGGGCTCATCATTGGCGGCAACATTTTTTGAAGCGGGTATTGCAAAGCTTATGCACAGGTACGATAAATGTCTCAATGTTTTCGGTGATTATGTTGAAAAGTAACCATAAGTGTACAAAACTTTTAGTAATAAAATAATTTTCTATGAAGTTGTCTTTTACTTATAGCCTATCGGATGTTAAATAAAAGGCCCTCGTATGCAATACCCGGTGAAAAGGGGCTAAATATGCAAATGTATATAATCCGGTCTCTACTCATTACAATAAGTGCAATCCTAGGCGACCTTGAGCAGAATGTGAGGTTATGTTAAGATAATGTGGCACTAATAAGTCTGTTGGTGCTGGCATCTCGACTTACAGTTTACCTGTCTAGTGATATTATCAGATAATATACACACTTGCTCTCACTGAAAACTGACACCGGCCTTTCACTCCTCGAGTTTTAACTTTAGTTCCAGTTCAATACAATTCAGATTTCTCTCAATGTTAGGGGGTACAGCGCTGGAGTCCTGACCAGACTCCGGTACTGTTAAAAAAAATGTCTAGAATGCATCCTTTGGGAACCTTGCCATTATTATTATTATTATTATTATTATTATTATTATTATTATTATTATTATTACTATCATCATTATTATCATTACTATAATTATTATTACTATTATCATTATCATCATCATTATTATTATAATTATTACTATTATTACTAATATTATTACTTTTATTAGTATTAGTAGTAGTACAGGGTGTATATAAATGAATATCGGCGTTTTAACTCTTTATAATATTTATTACATCCAACTTACAGTTATGAATGATATGTCAAATGAAAAAGCAACTCAAACAGTTTTACCAAGAAGCTTATAAATGTTCAATGTGACTACCCTTTGTCACACGGCACACATCAAGTCTATAGCCGAGTTCTTCCAAACGTTGATAAGCGTGTATTCAGTAATTGTAGCAACAGCTGCTTCAATCCGGTTTCTTAATTCAGGGAGGTCAGCTGGTAGCGGAGGCATGTACACTCGATCCTTGATGAAGCCCCAAAGGTAAAAATCGCATGGCGTTAGGTCAGGAGAACGTGGAGGCCATGCATAGCAAGCCCTGGCATTGGGGCCCTTGCGGCCTATCCAGTGCTCGGGTACAGTGACGTTCAACCAATCGCGTACTTCGTTATGCCAGTGAGGTGGCGAACCATCCTACTGGAAAATGAAGTTCTCTGGCTCATTTTCTTCCAACTGAGGGAAGAGCCATTGTTCTAGTGTATCAAGGTAAGAAGTGCCAGTTACAGTAGGTTCACCAAAAACGAAAGACCCATAAACTTTTCGCCGGGATACGGCACAAAAAACATTCACTTTAGGGGAATCTCGTTGCATTTGTACCATCTCGTGAGGATTTTCTGAGCCCCAGATGCGCACATTATGAGTGTTAACATGTCCACTAAGGTGAAAGGTCGATTCATCACTGAAGACAACACGATCCACAAAACCGTCATGAAACAACATGTCGTTTGCGAATTTGGCACGTAATCCGTGGTCTGTCGGCTTTAGAGCCTGTAATAACTGTAAACGGTAAGGACGTAGCTGTAAGCGTTTTCTTACAACTTTCCAAACAGTCGACACAGGAACTTGTAATTCACGACTAGCCTTCCGGACTGATTTCTTTGGGCTACGAGTGAACGACTCTCTCACTCGCTCAACAGTCTCTTCACTTACTCCTGGTCGTCCCGTGCTCTTCCCTTTACAAAGGCAGCCGGTATCTTCAAACTGATTATACCATCTACGAATGTTTTTATCACTAGGAGGATCACAACCGAACTTACAACGGAACGCACGTTGCACAGAAACTAAAGATTCGGTCTTTGCAAACTGCAAAACGCTTTCTGTTTACTAGTCGCCATCTTTGCTACTGCCGCTGTCTAGCGGGTTGCGGAAGAAACATTGCACGCACTGCGCACTTGTGCCAACAAACAAAACGGTTTGAGTTGCTTTTTCAGTTGACACATCATTTATAACTGTAAGTTCAATGTAATAAATATAAAGAGTTAAAACCCCGATATTCATTTATGTAAACCTGTATAATTACTATTATTTATGTTATTATTATTATTATTATTATTATTACTACTACTACTACTACTATCACCACTAGCTGCCCGCCCCGGCTTTTCACGGAATGTGCACCTAATGAAAGAATTTTTCTCTACATCCCTGCAAAAATTATTGTTAAACATTGGTTGATTGGATAATATTGTAATCCTCATGAATTTGTAATAGTTAAATATATAAGAAATAGAATTGCAATTGATATAACTAAAGCAATAACAGCTTCCATTTACTTCATGCTAATCGAGAAAAAATTAGCAGAAATAGTCTTATTACTTGCTTTCTTGTAAGTAGAAGCGAAATAAGGGAGTACCATAGGTTAAAGTGATAGCCAAAAGCTGGTTGCTATGTGACTGAAGTTCCTTTGTTTTATGGTCAGGAGTTGACAAATTCCTGTATGAGAAAAGTGTAAGTGTTTTAAAGCTGAAGCCAATAACAAGGAATATCTCAAAAACAGACAACTCCACGAAATAAAGTATATACCATACTCTACATATATTTGTGTGGTAAGTTTTTGTCCATCTCTTGCGGTTTAGCAGTTATGCCAAATTCCGTAAAATTCATCCAGAATAAAGAGGCCTTCAGAGGCTATTCCCAGAAAATTCAAGATATGCATTTTATTTGTTAGGTAAATATTTTAAAATACGATATTTTAATCAAACTCTTTAGAGCCATTTTTGAGAAAACCAAAATTTTCGAAAAATATTCCATGTAAAGGGTTGTTGGTGGTGGGGGGAATTTCTTGAAAACCTCCATGTTGCATCCTTGGAAGATATTAAACTTAAATGCCAAGTTTGGTATTTAATGGTCTGTTCGTTTTTGAGCTATGCTGCCCACAGACACCACACACACGCACACATTTGTCTAAAAATACTTTTTATATTCAGGGGGTCTCAAAACATGTATTTTCGTTGAAATCTCGGTATTGAATGTTTGGGTGCAATACAATACCTTCTCTATACACTATACATATTACGTATAGAGAAAGCAAAAACCGAAAAGGCAGCACTTCCATAGTGTGGCAGGTGAACGCTGAAACAGGCAATGCATTACATTAAGGAGAAGTTCACAAAGTAACATTCGTGCTTCTTTCGAATCTCTTTCTTTCCTTTACTCCTAATGTTTTCCACATCTTTCTTTATTTTCTTCTATGTAGAAACATTCATTTTTAAGGTTAAAAATGACATAACTAAAGAGCAAGTAGATCTGGCTGGGCAATTGATAAGCTTTTATGTGATGATAGCTTTATGTATTAAATGTATCCATGTAACCCAAAATATTATTTGACCAAATGTATTAAGAGCACCACAATTGCAGTGTGATGGTGTCTTCATGTTCTTCAGCTAGCTCATGCACCACATAACGTCAAATAACCAACATCTGCAATACGAAGTTAACCTAAAACGGTTTACTATCCGGGTCCCGTCATTTCTCCGCCATTTTAAGAATCCAAGAAGGGTTATTGGTTATGTACATAGTTTATAACTTGTTCATTTTAAATAATTACATTATACGTGAAACAAGTACGTTTTTATTTCTTTATTTAAACGATGTGAGCAAGGGAACGATAGTCAATACATAAGAAATATATTTGATTTTCACAGTTATTAACCCTATAACCGGGTGCTTTCCTTTAGCATCGAATGGCGAAGAAAAATAGAGCAATACTACGGCTATCTGCCGTAAATTAAATAAGTACTTCCTCTAGGTGTTCGTTACCAGGAAAGCTTCTTTACTTCATTTTAAACGAAAGGAATAAGGAAAGGACAGTTAGTACATAACAATGTATTTGCATTTCACTGCTGCGTTGCGTCATTGTCTCGATAAACTGGTGCCTGACCTTAATATAGCAGTACCTCGGCAATTTAGCAACAAATAACCGTGGTACCACTGCCATCTGACGGCTACTAACCGAAACGCATTCCCTTGGCACTGTTTTTATTCATGTTATGAATCTTTAAAAACTTTCCCGTACCATTTTTAAACATTTTCTTTTCCACAAACCTTGTCATGACAATAAAGAACACAACAAAAAAAGAATTGTTCAATTTGGTACAGCCGTTCTGAAGTGATACGCGTACATACATTTCGGTGATTCATTTATTTATATATACCTATATATAGATTATTATTATTATTATTATTATTATTATTATTATTAAAATTACATTCACGTATCACGTTCGGTGTGAAGAAACAAGGTCCACATCTTCGTTTGCTGTCGTTTTGAAACACCCTGTACACACACTCAATGGGAGTCTCATTAACGAACCGACGGGAAGCCGTGGGCAATATATTTACACTTAAAGAAAGTTAACTTAAAGGTAACTTTAGCCAAAAGCGCATATTGAATTCATTTATACTTTTCTCATACAGGAATTTGTCAACTGCTGTCCATACAAACAAAGGAACATCAGTCACATAGCAACCAGCTTTTGACTTTCACTTTAACCTATGGTACTCCCTTATTTCGCTTCTACTTACAATAAAGCAAGTAACAAGACTATTTCTGCTAATTTTTTGTCGTTTAGCATGAAGTAAATAGAAGACTAATTTGTTTAACAATAGTTTATTGCAGAGATGTAGAGAAAGTCATTTTTACTTTATGGTACATTTTGGGATTCTACGTGACATTTTCTATAAGAAGAGTTTATATTTGAGCACAAATAGATGTTGATGCACGTTCCCAATTTTGTGACGTTTACAAGCTCCTCTTGTTATTATCGTCACGACACTGAGTGTTCAGTATTTTGAGGCTGAACGCAGTTTCCTGAATGTCTTGCCAAGTACACTAAAAAGAAAACTGTAAGCACGTAAACTGGAATTGCAAGATAAACACATAACTTTCATGAGCGAGCAGGAAAGAATTCAAGCGAGCGCTGCAGCAAAGCAGAAACTGCAGCAAAACATTCCTGAGGAGACGCAAACATCAAAACGAAAACTTGATTAAATACTAACTATGACACAGGAAGATTTTCAAAAAAATATCCCCCTAAAAAGTGCTATCCTTTATACGGAAACTGTTCTACTTTTCCTGAATAACGCTACTTTCTGTTTACTTTCTCTACACGTACTATGTACATAGTGTATAGAGAAGGTATTGTTCCCAAAAATTTCATAGCGAGATTTCACGGGAAATACATGTTTTCAGACCCCCGAATAAAAAAAAACTTTTTAGAAAAATGTCCATGTGTGTGTGTCTGTGGGCAGCATAGCTCGAAAACGAAAATACCGTTAAAAACCAAACTTGCTGTTTAAGTTTTGTATCTTCTAAGAATGCGACACGAAGATTTTCTTAAAAATGGCTCTAACGATTTTCGTTAAAATCTCTTATATTTAGGATATATACTTGTCAAATAAAATGTATATATTGAATTTTCTGGGAATAGCCTCTGAAGAGTACTTCATTCTGGAGGAATTTTACGGAATTTTGCATAACTAGTGAAGGTAAGAAATGTTACTACACAAAATATGTAGATTTTACACAATTTATGTCATATACATTTTTTCACAGAGTTGACCATTTTTGAGATATTCCTTGTTATTGGGTCTCAGTTTCAAAGTAGATACTTAAAATGTTTCACATACGGAAAGTTGTACTCCTGGCCCTGCATAGAACGGATTTCAACCACGCTTGAAACACTTGACTATCGGTTTATTCTAGTATATTCCCTTATTTATCTCCTACTTATAAGGAACTAAATAATAAGAATATTTGTGCTAATATTTTTCTCAATTAGCATGAAGTAAATAGAAGCATAAGCTTTTTAACAATAATATGTTACAGAGATGTAGAGAAAGTCATGTGAATAGAACATATGAGATTATTTATTTCATTCCAGACGAAGTGCCGCGATACGTGGCGTACTGGCACTTCAGAAACTTATAGCCACTACTTCGAAATGTCAATAAACAGGCCGTTAGTCTCCAATCTCAAATTACTTATTTAAATAATCTACAAATTGTGTGAAAATATGTCGGTACAGTTGATTAACACCCTGTATATATTCATGACAAGAGTAACACTCTCACAGAACAGATGATGGATATGCTTTTTAAAGTTGTAATAGTTGATGTGATAAAATGGTTGACGTAGTGTAATATACTCGACAGCTTTAAGGTTTTATCACGGACAGGTTCCGACACAGAAGCAGCTGAAAGCTTGTGAAGAGCTGGTCCAGTGTCACGTGGTGTATGTGACCCTAAACGCCTTCTCATTGGCACTCAATCAAATAGACATGTTTTCGCTGAATCTGTGACACATTTATTTGTTAACGTTCTTTCAAGGAAGTGAGGAAGTTATTTCACTATACAGCATCCAACATCTCTGCATCTGAAACAAATACAATCTCATACATCACCCTTTCTATTGTTATTTGTGTACGAGGTACGTCCAGAAAGCAAGTTCCGTTTGGTAATAAAATTAAATTGTGTACAGATACAGAATAATTATTTATTGCACAAACTTCTACAACTCTTATACTACTTTTCCACATAACTGCCGAAATTTTGCAGGCATTTGTCATAGCGTGGCACAAGTTTTTGTATACTTTCTTCATAGAAGTTTGCCGCCTGTGTCTTCAAAAAGTTGGAAACATTTTCTTTCAGCTCTTCGTCATTGTTGAAGTGTTCACCGCCAAGGAAAGACTTGAGATGTAAGAACAGATGAAAGTCGCTAGGAGCGAGGTCAGAGCTGTACGGAGGATGGTCAAACACGTCCCAGCCAAATCCCTGTAGGAGGGTTTTCGTCACATTTGCAGTGTGTGGTCGTGCCTTGTCGTGAAGAAAAACAACACCTTTTGACAGCAATCCTCGGTGCTTATTCTGTATTGCGCGGCGCAATTTCCTAAGTGTCTCGCAATAAACATCTGCTTTGATTGTTTGACCACGCGGTAAGAAATCAATGAGTAAGATGCCTTTCCAGTCCCAGAACACTGTGCACATCATTTTTCGAGGTGTCAAGATTTGTTTCGGCTTAACCTTTGATGGGGATGAAGTGTGCCTCCATTCCATTGATTGCCGCTTACTTTCAGGGGTGTCGTAAGAAACCCAAGTCTCATCTCCTGTGACTATCTGTGTCAGAAATTCTTCGCCGTCTTCATCATAACGGGTTAAAAACTGAAGTGCACTACCCATCCGTTTTGTTTTGTGTTGCTCAGTAAGAATCTTTGGTACCCAACGTGAGCAAAGTTTACGAAATTTCAGTTTTTGGGTAACAATTTCATGAATTAGTGATCGTGAGCTTTGGGGAAATTCCATAGCGAGAGCACTAATTGTAAACTTGCGGTTTTCCTGGATCTTGTCTTCAATCGCGTGAACCAGTTCTTCTGTAACCAAAGATGGACGCCCACTTCGTTCTTCATCGTGCACTTCACTACGTCCTTTATTGAACTGTCGGACCCATCTTCTCACCATTGAATCACTCATCGCATTTTGTCCGTAAACTTCGCGAATTTGCCGATAAATTTCAATTGGTTTCACTTTCCTAGCATTCAGAAAACCAATCACTGATCTGATTTCACAAGCGGCGGGATTTTCAATCAACACCGACATTATAAACAAGCACAACAAAGCGTATGTGGCTGACAGCACACGTTTCTTCAAAATGGCGCACGTTTCTTCTCCTTGATACAGGGCGTCTACCGCGCATGTGATGAACTACGATCGCAGCGCTGCAGCGGAGATAAATTGAAACGGAACTTACTTTCTGGACGTACCTCCTATTTATTCGCTATTTTGTGCTACATCACCAAAATAATATTTGCACAGAAGGAAATTTAGAAGTCCAGACGACTAGGGTCAATCAGAAAATAACAGACGAAAGATGGAAATGGCGTCTTATTTATGGACGCTCTTTAACTGCTGTGGTTCCCATTCTATAGTGGGCGTGAAAGACCGCTTAGTTTTGCTCAGAGGCCTCTCTATCAGGCTTGGGGTTCTTTTACGTGCCGTAAATCTACGACACGGGACCAACGGCTATGCTATCGTCATCCAGCGGGTTTGAACCCGCGACTTTTGGTACATGAAGTTAACCACTACACCACGGAGGGCGACAATTGCAGACGCTTATTTTTATATCTACTTGATGCTAATCGAGATCAACATTAGTAAAAAAGACTTCTTGTAACTGCAAGGGAAGCAATAGGATGCATTAGGCGAAAACGACAGTCAAATCTGGTTGCCATGTGCTTGAGTTCCGTTTCGTTGACAAATTCCTATGTGTGAAAAGTTTAAGTATTTCAAACCAATAACAAGCAATATGGTCAGCTCCACGACAAAAATGTCTTTGGCATAAATTGTGTTTTTCAACGAGATCTACATATTTTGTGCAGTTTTTGTCTATCTCTTACCCTTTACCAGTTATGCAAAATTCATCCAAAATAAAGAGGTACCTACATCTGTTCAGTAAACAAACCTTTTATTCAAAACATGAATCTGTTATTTGCATCCTGCTATTCAAGATAAACATAAGCAGAATTAGTATAGTTACTAGCCCCTTGTAAGTACAAGAGACATAATAAAATGCACAGGCTAAAGCGATAGTCTCGTCCTTTAAAAGCAGGTCGCTGTGTGAAACAATTGAAATTCCAGTCTCTTTGCTTACCAGGAGTAAACAAACCTGAAACGAGAAGAAAGATGTCTTCCCGTTTGAGAAAAGTTTAATTGGTGAAATTGAAACTAATAATCCTGAATATCTCGGAAACGGGTAACGCTACCAAAAAAAAAAAAAAAAAAAAAAAAAAAAAAAAAAAAAATGTATATGACATAAATTGTGCGTTTTAATGATGTCTACATTTTTTGAGTAGTAAGTTTTTGTCTATCTCTTACGGTTTAGCAGTAATACAAAAATCATCCAGAATGAAGAGGTCTTCAGAGGCTACTCCTAGAAAATTCGAGATATACATTTCGTTTGTCATAAAAATATTTTAAACATAATGTATTTTAATCAAAATCGTTAGAGCCATTTTTGAGAAAATCAAAATTTTCGATAGATGTTCCATGTAAAGGGTAGTTGGACATGGGGGGATTTTCTTGCAAATCTTCGTGTCGCATCCTTGGAAGATACCAAACTTAAATACCAAGTCTTTTCGCTTTTGAGCTATGCTGTCCACAGACACACACACACAAACAATTTAGGGCACATTAAAACACACAATTTATGTTATATACATTTTTAATGTGGAGTTGACCGTTTATTAGATATTCCTTGTTTTTGTTTTCAGCTTTAAAAAACTTCTCATACAGGAATTTGTTAACTCCTGTCCATACAAACAAAGGAACATCAGTCACATAGCAACCAGCTTTTGACTTCACTTTAACCTATGGTACTCCCTTATTTCACTTCTACTTACAAGGAAGCAAGTAATAAGACTATTTCTGCTAATGTTTTCTCTATTAGCATGAAGTAAATAGAAGCGTAAGCTTTTTAACAAAAATCGTTGCAGAGATGTGAGATTTTGTGATGTGATGGTAGTTATCAGCATGGGACTGGCGACAGTATGCTTGAGAAATTCCTAAAAATACCCAAGACGGCGCTCTCAGCTGCACGGTCAGAGGTCACACAGCTGGTGTGTGTTGTGACCGGTAGTCATGGGTCGTGGAGAGCGTGGCGCCAGTCCTTAGAGGTCATCTCTCGACCCTTAGCGTCTCCATGCCACCTGGCATCTAAACCACATTCTGCACCACACATTATTTTCTCTAGCACAATAGTAAATGCTAAATTTGTATAGCCTTTAAGGAGACTTGGTAGTGTCGGAGCAGCAATTTCACTACAATATATGTTAGTGTTTGTTGAAAGCTATGCAACTGAAACTTTGACCACTTATATACCAGCCTCTGCTGATTCAGAAACCATATTCAAATCATAAATAAAGTGACTACTTTTTGCTCTATTGATATTCCAATAAACACAAAAATGTTCACGCATTTTCTTCTTTAAGTACACTTTTCTAGAAAACTATAAAAGATACGGATTTGAAGTGCAAATGCAAAATATACTGCTCTAAACAGTCGGTGAAAGTCTTATATGTTACGCTTTCAAGAAATTCCTCAATGAAATATTTTCATATATACAAAATTAAAAAAAATAAAGATTACATTATTATTTACTTTTTAAATTGCTATTATTGATTAAAATTCTTAATGGTTTACCATCTATGTTGAATAGCATGTTTTTAAAGTGACTACAAAGTTTGAAATGTGTACCTAAAGAAGAAAATGCGTGAACATTTTTGAAACTTTTGTGTTGATTGGAATATCAATAGAGCAAAAAGTAGTCACTTTATTTATGATTTGAATCAGCAGAGGCTGGTATAAAAGTTTCAGTATGGCAGATTGCATAGCTTTCAAGAAACACTAACATATATTGCAGTGAAATTGCTACCAAGTGTCCTTTAACATGTAAGGTGATATCGGGGGCGAGCACTTGAAACAGCTCGTTGTCTGTACGTTCCGTTTTAATCATTTTAGTTTCCTCACATTCTCTCTCACATACAACTTCCACACTCTGTGGGGAATAGGGAATGATTCTGCTTAAAGAAAAATCCCCCACAGCCGGGTATCGAACCCAGGAACTCAGCGTGAGAAGTCAGCTCACTGACCACTCGACCACGGCGTCAGTAATCCAGTACTATTGTATTCCACCCAAAAATTCAACTCGACATTTTACAGGAAATATGTCTTAAGTTCCCTTGAGTCCAAAAAAAAAAAAAACATTTTTAGAAAAACTGAAGACAGCATGTGTGTGTGTGTGTGTGTGTGTGTGTGTGTGTGTGTGTGACCAGCAGGGCTCAAAAATGAAAAGACCGCTAAAAATACAACTTGGTATTTAAGTTTAGTATCTTCCAAGGATGTGACACGAAGATTATCAAGAAAAGCCCACCACCACAAACTACCCTTTACATGGAAAAAAATGTCGAAAGTTTTGACTGCCTTAAAAATGACACCAACGATTTTGTATAAATGTCGCATCTTATAGACAAAAAATGTGTATCTTGGATTTTCTGGGAAGAGCCTCTAAAGATCTCTTTATTCTGCATCAATTTTGTCGAATATTGCATAACTGCTAAACCGTAAGAGATAGACAAAAACTTACCTCACAAAAATGTAGACCTCGTCAAAGCACACAATTTATGTCATTTGCGTTTTTGTTGTGGAAGTAACCGTTTCCAAGATATTTCTTTTTATTGGTTTCAATTGTAAAGTACTTATACTTTTTTCGTCCGTTTTTCTTTTGTTCTACTCCTGGCCAAGCAAAGAAGTGATTTGCAATGACAGTTGCATAACGACAGCTTTTAAAACATTTGACTATCACTTTAGCTTAGCACATTCCTTTAGTTGCCTTCTACTTATTAGTTTATCTCGGTTAGCATTGTGTGGAAAGAGTGTATTAACATGTAAGGTGATATCGGGGGCCTTGCACTTGAAACAGTTCGTTGTCTGTAGGTACTTTACCGTTCAAGCACGCACATACAAACTTCCAGACTCTGTAGGGAAGAATTCTGGTTAAAAAAAGAAAACGCCACGCCCCTGCCGGGAATCGAACCCGCAACCTCAGGGTGACCATGGCGGCAGTAATCCAGTACTATTGAATTCAACTCAACATTTTACAGGAAATATGTCTTAAGTTCCCTTGAGTCCGAAAAAAAAAAACTTTTTAGAAAAAGGTCGCGCGCGCGCGCGTGTGTGTATGTGTGTCTGTGGAAGGCACAGCTCAAAAACGAAAAGACCGTTAAAAACCAAACTTGGTATAGGTATAAGTTTAGTGTCTTTCAAGGACATGAAACGAAGATTTTCAAGAAAATCTCCCACCGCCAACTGCCCTTTACATGCCCTTTTTATCTTCGAAAATTTTGATTTTCTTAAAAATAGCTCTAACAATTTTGATTAACTTACCTTATGTATAAGATATTTTTATGATAAACGAAATGCATATCTTGAACTTTTCTGGGAATAGTCTCCGAAGACCTCTTCATTCTGGATGACTTTTCTATAATTGGCAAACATTAAGATATAGACAAACACTTACTATAGAAAAAATGTAGATTTCATTAAAACTCACAATTTATGTTATATACATTTTTACTTTCTCTATACGCACTATGTACATAGTGTATAGAGAAGGTACTGTACTCCACCCAAAAATTCGATACCGAAATTTCACCAGAAATATATGTTTTAGGATCCCCTTTATCTAAAAAAATCTGATGTGTTCCATTCACGTGACTTTCTCTACATCTCTGCAACTTATTTTAGTTAAAAAGCTTATGCTTCTATTTACTTCATTTATTCGAGAAACATTAGCAGAAATAGTCTTATTACTTGCTTCCTTGTAAGTAGAAGCAAAATGAGGGAGTACCATAGGTTAAAATGATAGTCAAAAGCTGGTCGCTATGTGACTCAAGTTCCTTTGTTTCCATGGACAGGAGCTAACAAATTCCTGTATGAAAAAAGTATGTTTTTCAAAGCAGAAACGAAAAACCATGACTATCTTAGAAATGATCAACTCCACGAAAAAATGTATATGACATAAATTGAGTGTTTTATTGCGAGCTACATTTTCTGTACAGTAAATTTTTGTCCATCTCTTTCAGTTTAGCAGTTATGCAAAATTCCGTAAAATTTATCCAGAATAAAGTAGTCTTCAGAGGCTATTCCCAGAAAATTCAAGATATACATTTTATTTGTGAGGTAAATATCTTTAATATACAATATTTTAATCAAAATCGTTAGAGCCATTTTTAAGAAAATCAACATTTTCGAAATTCTTTCCACGTAAAGGGTAGTTTGGGGTGAGGGGATCTACTAGAAAATCTTCGTTGTCACATCCTTGGAAGATACCAAACTTAAATACCAAGTTTGGGCTTTAACGGTTGTTTCGTTTTTGCGTTATGCTGCCCACAGACACACACACACACACACACACACACACACACACACACACACACAGATAGACAGACATGCACAGGAACATTTTTCTAAAAATACTTTTTTGGATTCAGCTGGTCTCAAAACATGTATTTCCAGTGAAATCTCGGTATCGAGTTTTTGGGTAAATGCAATACCTTCTCTATTTACCAAGTACATAGTAGGTATAGAGAAAGTAAAAAGTATTTCAGAAAAAGGTCCGTGCGTGTATGTGTATGTGTGTCCGTGTGTCTGTCAACATCATAACTCAAAAACGAAAAGTCGGTAAAATACCAAACTTGGTATTTAAGTTTAGTATCTTCCAGGGATGCGACACAAAGATTTTGAGAAATATCCCCCACCCCCAACTACCCTTTACGTGGAACCTTTTTAAAAAAAATTGATTTTCTCAAAAATGGCTCTAACGATTTTGATTAAAATTTCGTATATTAAGGATATTTACCCCACAAATAAAATGTATATCTTGAATTTTCTGGTAATAGCCTCTGAAGAGTACTTTATTCTGGATGATTTTTATGGAACTTTGAATAACTGCTAAACCGTAAGAGATGGACAAAAACTTACTTCACGAAAAATGTAGAGCACGTTAAAACACACAATTTATGTTATATACATATTTTTTCGCGGAGTTCATCGTTTTTGAGATATTCCTTGTTTTTGGTTTCTGCTTTGAAAAACGTATACTTTCCTCATACACGAATTTGTCAACTCCTGTCCATACAAACAAAGGAACTTCAGTGAGATACACTACCACTCAAAAGTTTTTGAACATCCTGTTTTGCTGCAATTAACAAGTGTAACAAAGCCAATGACATATTATAAATAGTAGAAATCCATGGAGACATAATTGAAATTTACTATGCTACCTTTTGTTTGTCAATTATGTGCATTTTGAAAATGTAGCATTTGTTGGCCCTTATAGGAGCAATTACCTTAATGTTGTTTTGGATGTCATATTGTCTGTGGTTCCCTGGATGTCGTTCACAGACATCTGAACATGGGTACTGGCTGCGAACAGCACTTCAGTGCTGGTGAATGGTACACATTGTTACTGTGCAGTTGAAAAGTCTGAAATGGGTAAAAGAAGGGAGCTTTCAGCTGAAAAATATGCTGCAATAGTCAGCTTACATAGAGCAGGCCACGCCATGCGTCCAATTGCCACTCAAGAACACGTTTCCTTGGGGAGTGTGCATTACACTGTAAAGAGGTATGTAACTACAAATAGCAATAAGGAGAGGCCTAGGGTGACCACAAAAAGTGACGATAAACATGTAAACGTGATCGTTTCAAACCAGCACCCATGCTGACAGCAGAACTGAACCAGTTGAGGGAGGAATCTGTGAGTGTTTCTACAGTGAAGACACGACTTCAGGATGCACATCTGAACGGTTGCATTGTGGAAAAAGGTATTATTTACAGATGAATCTAAGTTTGAGCTATTTGGCTCAAAACGTCGCCAGTTGTTCGACGTGCAAAAGGTGAACGCATGGCACCTCAGTGCATATCCACTACAGTCAAGCATGGAGGTTGTTCGGTGCTGGTGTGGGGTTGTTTTGATGGCAATAGGACAGGTGATATTGTAAAAATAGAAGGAGCATTATCACAATATTCTCCAACGCCATGCCAAACCATCTGGGATGGGTTAATTGGCAAGGGGTTCATTCTGCAGCAGGACAATGATCCCAAGCACACATCTATACTCTGTAGAAGATACGTTGAACGATTGGAAGAGACACAAGTCTTGAAGAACATGGTTTGGCGCCCTCAAAGTCCTGACTGCAATCCTATTGAACTACTTTGGGATCATGTGGACAGAGAGGTAAGAAAGAAACAACCCTCTAATGTAAATGTATTGGAGAGTCATGTGCCCAACATATGGAGGGATATTTCTGAAGATACAGTGGCGCGCTTAATAGAAAGACTGCCCAGAGTTTGCACAGCTGTAATTAAAGCGAGGGGAGGTTACTTTGAAGAAAGCAAACTCTAACATGTATTGCTGATTTTCATTAAATAAACTGTTGTGACTACAAACTATGTCTTTTTTATTCCATTGTTTCAATAAATCCTAAAAATGAGGTGTGTTCAAAATCTTTTGATCGGTAGTGTAGCAACCAGCTTTTGACTATCACTTTAACCTATGGTGCTCCCTTATTTCCCTTCTACTTACAGGGAAGCAACACTATTTCTGCTAATGTTTTCTCATTAGCTTGAACTAAATAGAAGTGTACGCTTTTTAACAATAATTTGTTGCAGAGATGTAGAGAAAGTCATGTCAATGATAAACAATAGATTTTACTTTCTCTAGCCCGTATGTACAATGGGATTCAGAAATATTGTATTCCACCCAAAAATTCCTTGTCGAGATTTTACCGCAAATACATGTTTTAGAACACCATGAATCCAAAAAAAGCATTTTCAGAAACAGGTCCGTGTGTGTGTGTCTGTGTGTGTGTGTGTGTCTGTGGACAGCGTAGCTCAAAAGCGAAAAGACGTTAAATACCAAACTTGGTATTTATGTTTGGTATCTTCCAAGGATGCGACACGAAGATTTTCAAGAAAATCCCCCCACCCCTAACATGGAGAAAATGCTCGAAAATTGTGTTTTTCTTAAAAATAGCTCTAACGATTTTGATTGAAATACCACATATTAAAGCCATTTCTATCACAAATAAAATCCATATCTTGAATTTTCTGGGAATAGCTTCTAAAGACCTGTTTATTCTGGATGAATTTTACTTAATTTGGCATAACTAGTAAACCGTAAGAGATAGACAAAAACTTGGTATAAAAAATGTAGATCTTGTTAAAATACACAAGTTATGTCATATACATTTTTTTTTTCGTTGACCTTGCCGTTTTCGAATTAGGTACTCCTTGTTATTATTTCAATTATGAAGTACTTATACTTTTCTCGGAAGGAAGTGTGCGTTTTTCTTTTGTTCTACTCCTGGCCAAGCAAAGAAGCGATTGGTAATGAGAATCGAAAAACGACAGCTTTTAAAACATTTGACTGTCAATTTACCATAGTGCATTCTCTTAATTCCCTTCTACTTATAAGGAACTAAGTAATACAATTCTGCTAATGTTTATCTTGATCAGTATTGTGTTGAAGGAAGTTTGTCTATAGAGTAGCTAAAGAAAGTCATGTGAGTGTAGCACAATAAACTTTTTTTGTATAGCTACCTGTTTTCGAGATATTCCGGATTATTGGTTTTCATTTTAACCGCTTAAAGTCTTCTCAAACGGGAAAACATTTTTCTTCTCGTTTCTCCTTTATTTACTCCTGGCAAGTAAAGAAAATGGAATTTCAATTGTTTCAGCGACCGGCTTTTATCACTTTAGCCTGTACATTCTCTTACTTCCCTTCTACTTACAAGGAAGCAAGTAATGAGACTCTTTCTTCTAATGTTTATCTCGATTAATTTTTTTTTTTTTTTTTTTTTTTTTTTTTTTTTTTTAATGGACGTTCTTTGACTGCTGTGGTTCTCAGCGTCCCATTCTGTACTGGGCGTGAAAGACCGCTTAATTTTGCTCAGAGACATTTCTATATCAGGCTTGAGGTTCTTTTACGTGCCGTAAATCTACGACACGGGACCAACGGCTTTACTTCCCTTCCGAAGGAAGCCATGCTAAGGATTTTTACATCCGAAAAAATTCATCGTCCTCCGCCGGGTTTGAACCCGCGACCTTGGGTATATGAAGTTAACATGGTAACCATTACACCACGGATTAGCATCGAGTACATAGAATCATAAGCTTTTTAACAATTATTCGATACAGAGATGTGAATGGAACACATCAAAAATGTTATGATTTATAATTTTTATATATATAGATCTGATGTGTTCCATTCACATGACTTTCTCTACATCTGTGTAACAAATTATTGTTAAAAACCTTATGATTCTATTTACTTCATGCTAATCAAGAAAAAATTAGCAGAAATAGTTTTATTATTTGCTTTCTTGCAAGCAGAAGCGAAATAAGGGACTACCATAGGTTAAAGTGATAGTCAAAAGCTGGTTGCTATGTGACTGAAGTTCCTTTGTTTGTATGGGCAGCAGTTGACAAATTCCTGTATAGTTTTTTCAAAGCTGAAACTAAAAACAAGGAATATCTCAAAAACGATCAACTAGAGAAAAAAGAGCCATTTTAGATTTAATCAAAATCGTTAGATCCATTTTTGAGAACTTAAACATTTTCAAAATGTTTGCCATTGTTAGTTGGGTTGGGAGGATTTTCCTGAAAGTCTTCGTGTCGCATTCTTAAATACCAAATTTATATTATAAATATCCTTTAGTTTTTGAGCTATGCTGTCCACAGACACACACCAACTTTTTACTTTCTCTACACGTACTATGTATACGTAGTGTATAGAGAAGGTATTGCATTGTACCAAAAAATTCGATACGGAGATTTCACCGGAAACATGCGTTTTAGGGTCCCTGTATCCAAAACAGGCATTTTCAGAAAAAGGTCTGTCCGTACATGTGTCCGTGTATCCGAACACGATAACTCAAACGAAAAGTCGGTAAAATACCAAACTTGCTATTTAGTTTAGTATCTTCTAGGGATACGACACGAAGATTTTGAGAAAACCCCCACCCCAACCACCCATGGAAAAAATTCCAAAATGTTGATTTTCTCAAAAATGGGTGTAACGATTTTGATTAAAATACCACATAATAAAAATATTTATATTGATAATAAAATGTATATCTTGAATTTTCAGGTAATAGCCTCTAAAGACCTCTTTATTCTGGATGAATTTTACTCAACTGTAAGAGATAGACAAAAACTTAGTAGACAGAAAATGTAGATCACGTTAAAATACACAGTTTATGTCACATAGCAACATCTTCATCGTGGAGTTGATCATTTTTGAGATATTCCTTGTTATTGGTTCCAGCTTTGAAAAACTTATACTTTTGTCATACAGGAATTTGTCAACTCCTGCCCATACAAACAAAGGACATTCATAGCAACCGGCTTTTGACTATCACTTTAACGTAGGTACTCCCTTATTTCGCTTCTGCTTACAAGTAGCAAGTAAAAAGACTATTCCTTTTAATTTGTTGTCGATTAGCAAGAAGTAAACAGAAGAATAAGCTTTTCAAGAGAATTAGAGAAAATCATGTGAATGGAACACATCAGATTTTTTAGCTATGCTGTCTATAGACACACACTGACTTGTTTCTACAAATGCCTTTTTTTGTACCAAGGGAACTTCAAAACATATTTTCGGTAAAATTTCCGAATTGAAGTTTTATGTATGTCTGGAACGTTACGCATGCCTGTGCTCTCCAGGGTAAACGCGCTTTCTCAGAAGGACCAAAGGGCACAGTAAAGTTTTCCCCTAACAAGATAGCTTGTGTATAGCGTCTCTGTTTCTTATATCACTCAGCTTTATGGCAACTGTCATCGTAAAACTGTTGTTTCCTGTAGCGGCCGTTATGTCCTAACACGTATTTCATTTGACAGAGTTTCAGCTTCCCCATTTAATTGGGTTATCCTAGAAGTGCCCGACCTCACCTATAGATACCAACCCTAGAAAGCTTAAGTTTAAAGTTTGACGATTTTACATTCTTTAGCATTTGTTTGGCAGCCATCATTAGTGAATGCTTTCAGCGAATTTGTAAACATGGATAAAACTGTTCAACGCTATGTGATACAATACTTTCATTTGAAAGCTCCCGATAAGAGTGCCTATAGTTATTCGCCAAATAATTTTATCCAGCCGATAAGCAAAGCTTTCGTTCCACAATCACACATCTTCCTCCGGATAGTAACCCTCGAGGATAGTTTAAAGAGCGTTAAGTTTGCAATTCTGAATTCGATGGAAGTGCTACAGGTGGGGAATACGTAAACCAAAAACAATGGTGAATTGCCTTGCCAAACAGGTCAAAATAAAAGATAGTTTATACCAGGGTAATACTTTTGCCATGTTTAGAATAAAATGGAAGAGATTACGACTGCTAAATAGTGTTAAACCTGCATCTGAAATGGTCGGGAACATAAAGTCTGATGCCTTAACCTGGACGGGGGGATGCTAATGATTCTGCTAGGGTTCACATAACCTAACTTTCTGTTACTTTTTGCTTATGTACTTCTCGCTTCCTAATGCTCCTTCTCCCACGCCGAAATTAATGCATACTGATATGAGAGAGAGAGAGAGAGAGAGAGAGAGAGAGAGAGAGAGAGAGAGAACGTGTATGTATGCGAGTGAATGTTAAAAAAATCTGATTGTTCCATTCACATGACTTTCTCTACTTCTGTGTAACAAATTATTGTTAATAAGCTTATTCTTCTATTTACTTCATGCTAATCGAGAAAAAATCTGATGTGTTCCATTCACATGACTTTCTCTACATCTCTGCAACAAATGTTTTTTAAAAAGTTTATGCTTCTACTTACTTCATGCTAAGTGAGAAAAAATTAGCAGAAATAGTCTTATTACTTGTTTCCGTGTAAGTAGAAGCGAAATCAGGGAGTACCATAGGTTAAAGTGATAGCAAAAGGTGGTTGCTATGTGACTGAAGTTCCTTTGTTTGTATGGACACGAGTTGACAAATTTCTGTATGAGAAAAGTACAAGTTTTTCAAAGCTAAAACCAAAAACAAGGAATATCTCAAAACATAATTGCGTGTTTTAATGTGCTCTACATTTTTTGTGCGGTAAGTTTTTGTCCATTTCTTACGGTTTAGCAGTTATGCAAAATTTTGCAAAATTCAACTAGAATAAAGTAGTCTTCAGAGGCTATTCCCAGAAAATTCAAGATATACATTTTATTTGTCCTGTAAACACCTTTTAATCAAAATCGTTAGAGCCATTTTTCAGAAAATCAAAATTTTCGAAAAAAGTTCAATGTAAGATATACTTGGGGAGGGGGGATTTATCAAGTTTGGTATTTAACGGTCTTTTCGTTTTTGAGCTATGCTGTCCACAGACATACAGACACACACTCACGCACACATACACACTGTCCTTTTTCCAAAAATGCTTTTTTTGGATTCAGGGGGACGTCATGTATATCCGGTGAAATCTCGGTATTGTATTTTTTGGTGCAATACAATACTTTCTCTATACACTATGTACATAGTACGTGTAGAGAAAGTAAAAAAAATATTTTGACAATTCTTTCAGTATTGAAAAGACCAAGATTATTTAACCGGATTGGGCGATAAAATGCCTTAAGTACAATTCATAAAATACTAATAACGGTTTACAAAGCCTGTATACTCGTATTAGAATATGAACACAATCTATAAAAGAACATATTGCGAGAACTCGGGGATAGAGGTTAAGAAATAAGACTTTCACTTACATTAATATCGGCATTTTTCATTCATTATTACTAGAAATCCCTAAACTTGTCGAAATGGAACTTATAAGGGTTAAACGGGGAGGAGCATCAAACATCCGCTAGATTGTTCAGTGATTTCATAAATGTCAGCGAGCGGCATATAAAATTAATTAAACCATTGAGACACTCCCATACTTGTCACGCTTTTTTGGAATGTTTTGCTTAATGTTGGGTCCTAATTGTAAGCCGAAAATCGCAGCTGAGAAGTCGCCCCCATCGAAAACCCGCTTAATAAGAGGCACTCCGAAACATCATTCGAGTTTTAAAAGCCATCTGTGAGAAATATGGAATCCAATATTACTGTTTCGCCGTCGTCAAATTAATGCAATGTTTACTTTCCTTACACCTGCCATGTATAGAGAAGTTTGGTACCAAGATTTCACCGGAAGTACACGTTTCAGACTTTTAAAAAAAGATCAGTGTGTCTGTAACGAAAAGTGGCTAAAATACCAAACTTGGTGTTTAGGTTAAGTATCTTCCAAGAATGCGACGCGAAGATTTTGAGGAAAATAACCTTACCCCAAACTACCCTTTACATGGAAAACATTATGAAAAATCTGATGTGTACCATTCACATGACTTTCTCCATATCCCTGCAACAAATAATTCTTAAAAAGCTTATACTTCTATTTACTTTATGCTAATCAGAAAAAATTAGCAGAAATAGTCTTATTACTCGCTTCCTTGTAAGTAGAAGCGAAATAAGGGAGTACCATAGGTTAAAGTGATAGTCAAAAGCTGGTTGCTATGTCAATGAAGTTCCTTTGTTTATATGGACAGGAGTTGACAAGTTCCTGTATGAGAAAAGTATACGCTTTTCATAGCAGAAACCAAAAATAAGGAATGTCACAAAAACGACGAACTCCACGGAAAAAAATGTATATAACATAAATTGTGTGTTTTAATGTGCTCTCCTAGTCGCCCTCCGTGGTGTAATGGTTACCATGCTAACTTCATATACCCAAGGTCGCGGGTTCAAACCCGGCGGAGGACGATGGATTTTTACGGGTGTAAAAATCCTTAGCATGGCTTCCTTCGGAAGGGAAGTAAAGCCGTGGGTCCCGTGTCGTAGATTTACGGCACGTAAAAGAACGTCAAGCCTGATAAGAGCCTGAGCAAAATTAAGCGGTCTTTCACGCCCATTATAGAATGGGACGCTGAGAACCAAAGCAGTTAAAGAGCGTCCATAAATAACACGACATTTCCATTAATGTGCTCTACATTTTTTGTGTAGTAAATTTTGGTCCATCTCTTACGGTTTAGCAGTTATTCAAAATTTAGTACAATTCATCCTGAATAAACTACACTTCAGAGGCTATTCCCAGAAAATTCAAGATATACATTTTATTTGTCAGGTAAATATGTTTAACATACGAAATTTTAATCAAAATCGTTAGAGCCATTTTTGAGAAAATCAAAATTTAGTTGGGGGTGGGGCGATTTTTCTCAACATCTTCGTGTCGCATCCCTGGAAGATACTAAACCTAAATACCAAGTTTGGTATTTTACCGACTTTTCGTTTTTGAGTTATCATGTTCACAGACACACACACACACACATACACACACACACGGACCTTTTTGTGAAAATGCTTTTTTTGGATATTGGGGACCCTAAAACATATATTTCCGGTGAAATCTCGGTATCGAATTTTTGGTGGAGTGCAACACTTTCTCTATACACTATGTACATAGTACGTATGGAGATAGTAAAAATTTAATTTTCTAAAAAAATGACAACGATTTTGATTAAACTGCCGTATACTAAAGACATTTAAATGTCTAATAAAATGTATATCTTGAATTTTTTGGGAATAACCTCTGAAGACCTCTTTATTCTGGATGAATTTTTCTGGATGTTGCATAACTAGTAAACAGTAAGAGAAAAACAAAAACTTACTATACAAAAAATTTAGATCTCGCAAAACACACAATTTAGGTCATATAGTTTTTTTCGTGGAGTTATTCCTTGTTATTACTTTTAGTTTTAATATACTTGAAACTTTTCACCATAAGGGATTTGTGAACCACCGCAATGCAAAGAAATGGAATTCATCATCATGGCAACCAGCTTTTTAACAATTTGACGATCATTTTTGCGTATTCCCTAAGCTAAGAATAAGCTTAGAATTAGCAGTAATTTGTTACAAGGATGTAGAGAATCATGTGCATGGAACACACCAGATTTTTTCTTAATTACTATTGTTGTGGTAACTGTGAGACGTGATTGTGAATGGAACCATAACCTCAATGGACTACGGTCGTGGAAAGCTTATTTGTCGGGTATCCTCAACTCCAACTAGCCGAAAAGTTATCGACAAAAACATCTTCCGAGTAGTGCTATCCTATCGGCTAGAAATCGGGCACATAGTTGTATCGGCAAGTTATCGGCAGATTGTAGAACCGGCCCTTAGTCCAAGTAATATCACAGCTGGGCTAGATTCTACTTTGGGGGAGTCTGCTCCTTCGTTTACAACAGTGAAATATTGGGCGGTAGAGTTTAAACGTGGCCGTATGAGCTGCCAAGACGAACATCGCAGTGGTCGACCAAATGAGGTTACCAGTCCAGAAATTGTAAAGGAAATCCACAAAATTGTATTGGATGATCGTCGGCTGAAAGTGCGCGAGCTAGCAGACATTGCAGGCATTTCAAAAAGTTCTGTACGTCGCATATTGACAGGAAATTTGTATATGAGAAAGTTGTGTGTAAGGTGGGTGCCGCGTTTGCTCACAATAGAACAAAACAGCGTCGTGAGGATGTTTCAGTCGAGTGTTTGGCAATGTTTCGCTGCAATAAAGCTGAGTTTTTGCGTCGATTCATAACAATTGATGAAACAATCAAAATAGTGTATTGAAAGGGGAGAATCGGCTCCAAAGAAGACGAAGATAGTTCCCTCTGCCGGCAAGGTCATGACATCAATTTTCTGGGATAATTTTCATTGATTATCTCAAAAAAGGAAAAGTAATCAAATGGGAATATCATGCGAACTTGTTACAGCGTTTGAGTGATGAAATCGAGCAAAAACGGCTGCATTTAGCGAAAAAGTAAGTTTTGTTTCATCAAGACAATGCACCAGTTGACACGTCCATTATCGCCATGACCAAAATCATTGAGTTAAAGTTCGAATTGCTTCCTCATGCACCCTATTCACCAGATTTAGGCCCCTCTGATTATTTTCTGTTTCCAAACTTGAAGAAATGGCTTGATGGTAGAAGATTTACCAACAATGAAGAGGTGGAGTCTGCAGTTGATGTCTATTTTGCAGACCTCGATATTCTCACTATAAACAGGGTATCGAAGCTATTGAACATCGCTTGAAAAAGTGTATCGAGCTGAAAGGAGACTATGTAGACAAATAAAGATGTTTTTTACTAAAATGTTTGTGTTTACTTTGTTAGATCGGATACTTCTGGGACAGCCCTCGTATATAACTATCAGTTTACAGATACTCCATATTGTACTCAATTCAGTGCCGGGATGTGAACCACAGACCTTCTGGTTTCCGTCCAGATGCTGTAACCAGAGCTAACGTGGCAACCTGCCAACAACTGGTTGGCGTTTTTCCCAGTAAACCACAAGGAGATCTTAAAGTATTTGAAATGTTTTAAATATTTTGTTTAATAACGACATTATCAATTTCCAGAATATCAGCCGCGCCGGTGTGTCGGAATTTTGTCCCGCAAGAGTTCTTTAGCAGACCAGTAACTCCACAGACGTGATATTGTCGCTGGTTGCTATATGACTAAAGTTCCTTTGTATGGATAGGAGTTGACAAATTTCTGTATAAGAAAAGTATACATTTTTACTTTCTCTAGCCCATATGTACAATGCACATAGGGATAGAGAAGGTATTGTAATGCACCCAAAAATTCGATACCGAGATTTCACCGGAAATACATGTTTTGGGGTCCCCTGAGAATTTTTAAAAAAAGTTCTGTGTGTGTTTCTGTCTGTCTGTGTGTGTGTGTCTGTGGACAGCATAGCCCCAAAACAAAAAGGCCGTTAAATACCAAACTTGGTATTTAGGTTTAGTATCTTCCAAGGATGCGACACGAACATTTTCAAAAACTCCCCCCACCACAAACTACCCCTAATATGGAAAAAATTTCGAAAATATTGATTTTCTTAAAAATGGCTCTAACGATTTTGAATAAAATGCCGCATATTAAAGCTATTTATGTCCGAAATAAAATGTATATCTCGAACTTTTTGGAAATAGCTTCTGAAGACTGGATGAATTTTGCTGAATTTTGCTTAACTGCTAAACCGTAAGCGATAGAAATAAAACGTACTACACAAAACATGTACCTCATGACAAAACACACAATTTTTGTCCCTTACGTTTTGTTGTGGTTTTCGAGATATTCTTTGTTACTAGTTTCAATTGTGAAGTACTTAAACTTTTCTCAGACAGGAAGTGTCTGTTTTTCTTTTGTTCTACTCCTGGCCAAGCAAAGAAGTGATTTGCTATGATAATCGCATAACGATAGCTTTTAAAACATTTGACAATCACTTTAGCACATTCCCTTATTCCCTTCTACTTATTAGGAACTAAGTAATAACATTCTGCTAATGTTTATCTTGATTATCATTATCATTGTGTGCAAAGAAGAATAATCTTTTGTAGGAGTTTTGTAGAGCAGCTAGAGAAAGTCATGTGAGTGTAACACATCAGATTTTTTAAAGCTGGAACAAATAACAAGGAATATCTCAGAAACGATCAACTCTACGAAAAAAACGTACATGACATAAATTGTGATCTATATTTGTTGTGTCGTAAGTCTTTGCCTACCTCTTACGGTTTACCAGTTATGCAAATTCAATAAAAATTAGCAAAATAAAGAGGTCTTTAGAGGCTATTCCCAGAATATTCAAGATATACCTTTTATTTGCCAAGTAAATATCTTATACATAAGAGCTTTTAATCAAAATCGTTAGCCATTTTTGAAAAAAATCAACATTTTCGAATTTTTTTCTATGTAAAGGGTAGTTTCGGATGGGGGGGTTCTTCTCAAAATCTTCGCGCCGCATTTTTGGAAGATAGCAAACTTAAATACCAATTTGGGTATTTAACGGTCTTTTCGTTTTGGAGTTATGCTGCCCATAGGCACACACACACACAGACGGAAATTTTTCTAAAAATGCTTCTTTACTTTCTCTATACGTATTACGTACATGGTGTACTGTACAGAGAAGGTATTGTATTGCACCCAAAAATTCAATACCGAGATTTCACCGGAAATATATGTTTTGAGACCCCCTGAATCCATAAAAAGCATTTTTAGAAAAATGTCCGTGTGTGTGTCTGTGGGCAGCAAGCTCAAAAACGAAAAGTCCGTTAAATACCAAACTTGGTGTTTAAGTTCAGTGTCTTCCAAGGATGCGACACGAAGATTTTCAATAAAATTCCCCCACCCCCAACTACACTTTACATGGAAAAATGTTCGAAAATGTTTATTTTCTCAAAATGGCTTTAACGATTTTGATTAAAATATTGTGTATTAAAGGTATTTACCTGACAAATAAAATATACATCTTGAATTTTCTGGGAATAGCCTCTGAAGACTACTTTATTCTGGATCAATTTTACGGAATTTTGCATAACTGCTAAACCGTAAGAGATGGACAAAAACTTACCACACAACACATGTAGAGCACGTTAAAACACACAATTTATGCTATATACATTTTTTCGTGGAATTGATCGTTTTTAGATATTCCTGTTATTTGTTTCATACTTCTCATACAGGAATTTGTCAACTCCTGTCCATAGAAACAAAGAAACTTCAGTCACATAGCAACCAGCTTTTGACTATCACTTAACCTATGGTACTTCCTTATTTCGCTTCTACTTACAAGGAAGCAAGTAATAAGACTATTTCTCCAATTAGCATGAAGTAAGATAAGATTTTTAACAATAATTTGCTGCAGAGATGTAGAGAAAGTCATGTGAATGGAACACATCAGGTTTTTTTAAACGGGTAAAATATCGGTATTGAGTTTTGCATGAAGTAGATGGAAGATGGAGTTTCTATAAGAAGAGCTTATTGTAAACTAGGTTGAGAAAGTGATGTGAGTGTAAGAGGACAGATTTTTGTGGTATCGCGTGCAAATGATTTGGGCGATGACCTCGCTGACAGGAAGACGCCAAGAATAGCATTCTCAGGGTATAAATCTTCTCCTCGTGAAGGTTGCTGTTTTCAAAAGTTTTCCTTATCAATGAGCAGCTGTGTAAAGTGACGTCACATCATACAATGTGAGTCAAGTATTTGTTGAACATAAAGACTCCGGTTGTTGGTCAACACTGACGTCGCTTCTTACTTTCTCTACACGTACATAGTATATAGGGAAGGTTTTGTAATGCACCCAAAAATTCGATACAGAGATATCACCGAAAATATATGTTTTAGGATTACCTGTATCCAAAAAAAAGGATTTTCAGAAAAAGGTCCGTTTGTGTGCGTGTCTGTGAACACAACTCAAAAGTCGGTAAAATAGCAACTTGGTATTTCAGTTTAGTATCTTCCAGGGATGTGACACGAACATTTTGAGAACAATCCCCCCACCCCCAACTACCCTTTACATGGAACATTTTCCTCAAAAATGGCTCTAACGATTTTGATTAAAATTTCATATATTTAAGATATTTACCTGACAAATAAAATGTATATCTTCAATTTTCTGGGAATCGCCTCTGAAGACTACTTTATTTTGGATCAAATTTACGGAATTTTGAATAACTGCTAAGCCACAAGAGACGGACAAAAAACTTACTACACGAAAAAGATATAGCACCTTTAAACACACAATTTATGTTATATACCTACTTTTTTCGTGGAGATGACCGTTTTTGAAACATTCCTTGTTATGGTTTCAGCTTTAAAAAACTTATACTTTTCTGATACGGGAATTTGCCAACTCGTGTCCATACAAAGGAACTTCAATCACATAGCAACCAGCTTTTAAAAATCTGATGTGTTCCATTCACATGGATTTCTCTACATCTCTGCAACAAATTATCTTAAAAAGTTTATACTTCTATTTACTTCATGCTAGCAGAAATAGTCTTATTACTTGCTTCCTTGTAAGTAGAAGCGAAATAAGGGAGTACCATAGGTTAAAGTGATAGTCAAAAGCTGGTTGCTATGTGACTGAAGTTCCTTTGTTTGTATGCACAGGAGTTGACAAATTTCTGTATGAGAAAAGTATCAGTTTTTCAAAGCTAAAACGAAAAACCAGGAGTATGTTCAAAATGATCAACTCCACGAAAAAAATGTATATGACATAGATTGCGTATTTTATTGTGAATTACTTTTTCTATGTAGTAAGTTTTTGCCCGTCTCTTACGGTTTAGCAATTATGCACAATTGCATAAAATTCATTCAGAGTAAAATAGACTTCAGGGGCTATTCCCAGAAAATTCAAGATATACATTTTACTTGTCAGGATAATATCTTTAATATGCGATATTTTAATCAAAATCGTTAGAGCCATTTTTAAGAAAATAACATTTTTCAAAATTTTTATCCTGTAAAGGGTAGTTTGGTGTGGGGGAATTTTCTTGGAAATCTTCGTGTCGCATCCTTGGAAGATACCAAACTTAAATACCAAGTTTGGGCTTTAACGGTCTTTTTGTTTTTGAGCTATGCTGTCCACAGTAAAACACACACACACACACACACACACACACACACACACGCACATTTACTAAAAATGTTTTTTTTTTGGATTCAGGGGGTCCTAAAACATGTATTTCCGGTGAAATTTCGGTATGGAATTTTTGGGTGGAATACAATACTTCCTCTATACAATATATACATACTACGTGTAGAGAAAGTAAAAATCTTGAAACAGAAAAAAGATGGCGTGTGAAATTCGCGATGCAAGAATATGACAATTTTGCAATTATTCGCGAAATAGTGCACAATTTGTTTTTTTCAAAATGACGGCCAACAGTTGATGAAGTAACGAGAGGAGAAGCGTGTTTTGGAGTTGGATAGTTTAAGTGACACCGTTATTGATAACAACCTTGGAGTAAGCTTGTTACTTGGTTTTTCGCTTATTACATATGTACCCATTTATTCATTTCTCTACACGTACTATATACATAGTGTATAGGGAAGGTATTGTAATGCACCCAAAAATTCCATACCGAGATTTCATCACAAATAAACGTTTTGAGTCCCCTGAATAAAAAAAAGCATTTTTGGAAAAAGGTTCGTGTGTGCATGTGTCGGAGTCTGTCTGTGTCCCTGTGAGCAGCATATCTCAAAAACGAAAAGTCCATTAAATAACAAACTTGGTATTTAAGTTCAGTATCTTCCAAAGATGCGACACGAAGATTTAAAAAAAATCCCCCCACCCCAAACTACCATTTACATGGAACTTTTTTGGAAAATTTTTATTTTTAAAAAAGAGCTCTAACGATTTTGATTAAAATATCGTATATTACAGATATTTACCTCACAAATAAAATTATATCTTGAATTTTCTGGGAATAGCCTCTGAAGACTACTTTATTCTGGATGAATTTTACGGAATTTTGCATAATTGCTAAACCGTAAGAGAAGGATAAAAACTTACCACATAAAAATGTAGATCACGATAAAACGCACAATTTATGTTATAAACATTTTTTTCGTGGAGTTGGTCGTTTTTAAGATATTCCTTGTTATTGGTTTCAGCTTTGAAAACCCCATACAGGAATTTGTCTATTCCTGTCCATACAAACAAGGGAACTTCAGTCACGTAGCAACCAGCTTTTGACTATCGTTTTAACTTATGGTACTCCCTTATTTCGCTTGTATGCACAAAGAAGCAAGTAAAAAGGCTATTTCTGCTAATTTTTATCTCGATTAGTATGAAGTACATAGAAGCATAAGCTTTCTAACAATATTTTTTTTTTGCAGAGAGGTAGAAAAAGTCATGTGAATGGAACGCATCAGGTTTTTTTGTTTTGACTATCAATATTATCACCATTACACCTAACAGAATATTTTATTCACCATTTAAGTTATCGGAATAAGGGTTCTGTTCGTTTAGCATTACAATATGCCGCGCCACGTGGCGGTGAAAGTATGACCGCATTTCTAGCGGAAGGTTACATTATAACGGTGCTCTGGTCGCCTGGCGTTTTGTTTTGGTGAGCATCAACTTCAGGCTGAATAGGCTCTAGGTTAGAGTGATAGTCAAAAGCTGCTTCCTATGTGATTGAAGTTCCTTTGTTTGTATGGACAGTTGACAAATTCCTGTATAAGGTTTTCAAAGCTGAAACTAAAACAGGCAATATTTCAACGGTCATCTCCACGAAAAAATGAAGATTCATAACATAAATTGTGTGTTTTAACGAGCTCTACATTTTCTATGCGGGAAGTTTTTGTATATCTCTTACGGTTTGCAACTTACGTAAAAATTCAGCAACATACATTCAGAATAGAGGTCTTTAGATGCTATTCCCAAAAAAATTCAAGATATACATTTTATTTGCCTTACAAATATGTTTAATATACGGTATTTTAATCAAAATTGTTATAGCTACTTTTCAGAAAATCAACATTTTCGAAAGTTTTTTCATGTAAAGGGTAGTTTGGGGTGGGGGATTTTTCTCAAAATCTTCTAGATACTAAACTTAAATACCCAGTTTGGTATTTTTCCGACTTTTCGTGTTTGATTTATCGTGTTCACAGACATTATAAATACAGGGGACCTTAAAATGAGTATTTCCGGTGAAATCTCGGTATCGAATATTTGGCTGGAATGCAATGCCTTATGTGTACACTATGTGTACAGTACGTGTACAGAAAGCAAAAACCCGTGTTTCCCTTTGGACACCGTACATGACTTTTTGGATGGAAAAGATTTCCCAGTCGTGAAGACCTCAAAGTGACAGTGACATCTTGGCTCAGATGTTTAGCGGTGGAAGAGTATAAGATGTGTACCACGTGACAATAAATACCTTGATAGCAATGACGATTACGTTGAGAAATAGAGTAAGGTTGTTGTGTTCCCAGCTCGTGAATCCTGAAAGGAATGAGTACAGATAAGGTGACACACGCAGATAGAAGCGCTGTTGAAGAATAGCATGCAGCCTAGCTTAATAGATTAGTGGTCGTGCCAATTCCGTGTCCAGTTCTGAACACACGCTGTTTCATTTTCTGAAGAAGAAGAAGATAAGTTGTGTGTGTGTGTGTGTGTGTGTGTGTGAGAGAGAGAGAGAGAGAGAGAGAGAGAGAGAGAGAGAGAGAGAGAGAGAGCGCCTGTCTGTGGGCGACATAGCTCAAAAAATAAACGCTCGTTAAATACCAAACTTGAAATTTAAATTTCAAAGCTTTCAAGGATGCCCCACAAAGATTTTGAACAAAATCCCCCACCCCCTATACATGTGACAATACCCGCTTCAAAAAATATTGCCGCCAATGATGCAGCCCGGAACCACTATCAATGCAGCTGTTTATTGGGAAACTTTACGACGTTTGCGGAGAGCCATTCAAAACAAACGAAGAGGAATGCTGACTTCAGGAATTGTGTTGATCCATGACAACGCTCGTCCACACAACCCATCGGCTCCTTGAAAAATTTCAATGGGACATTTTCGATCATCCGCCATACAGTCCTGACCTGGCACCCAGCGACTTTCACCTTTTCCCTGAACTGAAGACGTGGCTACGAGGGCAGCACTTTCAAACCAACCAAGATCTTCAAAACAACGTAAATGCTCATTTGAAATCATTGGCGGCAACATTTTTTGAAGCGGGTATTGCAAAGCTTGTGTACAGGTACGATAAATGTCTCAATCGTAACCATAAGTGTACAAAACTTTTAGTAATAAAATAATTGTTTTCTACGAACTTTCCTTTATTTATAGCCCATCGGAGGTTGAAAAAAAAAACGGCCCTGGTATATAACTTTCGTGTCACTTTCTGTATGACGCTCGTGTTTAAGTGTTAGGAATGGAAGAGAAAGGTGGAATGTGACAGATGGGCAAGAGTACAGGTCTGAAATGATGAGTTTAAGTATTGACAGAACACCTGAGGGGTAGAAGCAGCCACTTTGGAATGTTTGTGATTTAACAACAGCAAATACCTTCTTCCTGAATCCCTCAAGGGATTTGTGGGCACAACACTGAGCCTTGCAGGACGATTGTTGTCCCACACAATGCCTTCCCATACAGCACACCTGTTCCTAGCTGCAAGGTGAGAAAGGCTCGGCGGCCAGACGTAATTTCAGGAGCGGTTCACGGATAAAGGCCCTTGCAATGAAGACGTTCCTCGCACACACACAAAAAAAAAAAAAAAAAAGGCAAGGAATTCGGCCTCTTGAGAAATTACAACTGTGAAAGAAGGAAATGGGGTAGAACTTCTGGACACATACCTGAGCAACTTGCACCAACATGTCCAGTAGTTTTACTTTCTCCAGCACGTATGTACATACCAGGTACAGAAGCTATTGTATTCCACACAAACATTTGAAACCGAAAATATGTTTCAAGTGGAAAGAATCTCATGTGCTCCATTCACATGACTTTCTCTACATCTCTATAACAAATTATTGTTAAGCTTATTCTCTTATCCATCTCATGCTAATCGAGATAAACATTAACAGAAACGGTCTTTTTACTTAGTTCCTTATAAGTAGAAGGAAAAAAGGGAGTACACTAGGTTAAACCGACAGTCAAATGTTTTAAAATGTGGTTGACATGGAATTGAAATCCGTTTCGTGCGTGGCCAGGAGTTGACAAGTTCCTGTGTAAGAAAACTTCAAAGTATTTTAAAGCTGAAACCAATAACAAAGAATATCTCGAAAATAGTTAAGGCAACGAAAAAATTGTATATCATATAAATTGTGTCTTTTAAAGAGATAGACATTTTATGTCTATCTCTTACGGTTTAACCGTTATGCAAAATTCTGCAAACTTCATCAAGCTCTTCATATACTATTCACAGAAATTTCAAGATACACATTTTATTTGTCATGTAATTATGTTAAATATAAGGAATTTTAATGAAAAATGTTAGAGCCATTTTTGAGAAAATAATCATTTTCGAAAATGTTTCCATGACAAGAGTAGTTGGGGGGGGGGATTCTTGAAAATCTTCGTGTCGCACTCTTGGAATATACTGAACTTAAATACCAAGTTTGGTATTAAACTGACTTTTCGTTTTCGAGCTATGCTGTCCACAGACACACACGGACCTGTTTTTCTAAAAATCTGATGTGTTACACTCACGTTACTTTCTCTAGCTGCTATACAAATAAACTTCTTACAAAAGATTATTCTTCTTTCTACTCAATGCTAATAGAGATAAACATTAGCAGAATGTTCTTATTACTTAGTTCCTTATAAGTAGAAGGGAACTAAAGGAATGTGCTATGCTAAAGTGATAGTCAAATGTTTTAAAAGCTGTCGTTATTGGCTTGGTCGGGAGTAGAACAAAAGAAAAACGCACACTTCCTGTCTTAGAAAAGTATAAGTACGATTGAAACCAATAACAAGGAATATCTCGGAAACGGTTAGCTGCACAACAAAAACGTAACTGATATAAATTGTGTGTTTTGGCGAGAAATACATCTTTGTGCACTAAGTTTTTGTCTATCTCTTGCGATTTAACAGTTAACGAAAATTCATCCAGAACAAACTTCTTCAGAGGCTATTCCCACAAAATTTAAGATATACAAGAGAAAATCTAAATTTTACGAACATTTTCCATGTAAGGGAGGATTTTCTTGAAAATGTTCGTGTCGTATCTTTGGAAGATACTAAACTTAAATACCAAATTTCATTTTTAACGGCATTTTCGTTTTTGAGCTTTGCTGTCCACAAACACACACACATACACGAAAATGTTTCTATAACTGTTTTTTTTTTTTCAAACTCAGGGAACCTCTAAACATATAATCTCGATATTGAATTTTTGGGTGTAATACAATACCTTCTCTATTCTCTGTGCACATATGGGATAGAGAAAGTAATTGAATGCCATGGCCGAGATTTGAACCATGGATCTGCCAGTCTCTAGCCCGTTGCTCTAAGCACTGAGCTACCATGGCAACAAGCCGGAACCGTATTAAGTTTCTCAGCTGACTCCCTTGTTTCTCGGTAGACAACAAGTTGATCTCAAAATATTCTCCCAATGTCGTAAGTACCTTAAGTAGTGGACTTCATCATTTAGCCAGCTCTTATGGTCAATAATTGCTTATTTAACTGTTCAATATCTTGTCAGCTTGTTGCCATGCTAACTTAATGATTAGAGCGACCGCTAGATATCGGGAGATCCGTGGTTCAAATCCCAGCTATGGCACTGAATTTTTCAGTCTCTCTCTACCTATCCAACTCCTGTCCTTTACATGGCTAGAGACTGGGAGATCCGTGGTTCACATCCCGGCTATGGCACTGAATTTTTCAGTCTCTCTCTACCTATCCAACTCCTGTCCTATATATGGCTAGAGACTGGGAGATCCGTGGTTCAAATCCCGGCTATAACAGTCAATTTTTCAATCTGACTCTACCTATCCAACTCCTGTCTTACACATGGCTAGAGACCGGGACATCCGTGGTTCAAATCCCGGCTATGACATTGAGTTTTTCAGTCTGACTCTACCTATCCAACTCCTGTCCTATACACGGCTAGAAAACCAGGTGTGTTCCATTCACAATACTTTTTGTACATCTCTGTAACAAATTATTGTTAATAAGCTTATTCTTCTATCTACTTCGTGATATTCGAGATGAACATTACCAGAAACAGTCTTATTACTTAGTTCCTTATTAGCAGAAGGGAAATAAGGGAATACTGTAGACTTAACCGACAGTCAAATGTTTTAAAATGTGGTTGCTATAGGTTGCGTGGCCAGGAGTTGACAAGCTCCCTAATGAGAAAATTTAGGTATATTAAAATTGATACCAATAACAAGAAATATCTCGAAAATGGGACCCTCCACGAAAAAAATGTATATGACATAAATTGTTTATTTTAAGCAGATGTACATTTTTTGTCAATTTCTTGCGGGTTAGCAGTTATGAAAACTTTAGAAAATTCGTCCAGAATGCAGAGGACTACTGAGGCTATTTCCAGAAAATTAAAAAATATATATTTTATTTGCATGTAAATATCTTAATCAAAATTATTAGGAACATCAGAGAATTTTCTTGCAAATCTTTGTATCGCATCCTTGGAAGATACTAAACCTAAGCACAAAGTTTGGTATTAAACGGTCTTTTCGTTTTGGGGCTATTCTGTCCACACACACACGTACACACACATTTTTCTAAAACTTTGGATTCAGGGAGATCGAAACTGTGTATTTCTGGTGCAATCTTATGTATTTGCAATATAATACCTTCTCTATATACTATGTACTGGTACGTATAGAGAAAGTAAGAAACAGTTATATTAGAGAGCACTTGTTTGGAGGGAACAATTACAATAATGTGGACTGCCACTGTCCACCTCTCCTCCGACTAATTTGAAATCTCAATGCACTCTCGCACCATTATATTCAAATCAGCAGTTTAAACTGAGTCATGTGTGTTTTACACACACACATGTGAACACTTGTTTTCGTCATGACTAGAAAGGTTTAATGTGCTCCAAGATTGTAGAATACCCAAGCCAACCTTACATTCTCTGTTTGTGTAAAGTAGCTAGTACAAACATCTCATGTGTTCCATTCACATGACTTTCTCTACATCTCTGCAACAAACTATTGTTAAAAAGCTTATGCTTCTATTTACTTAATGCTAATCGAGAAAAAGTAGCAGAAATATTCTTATTACTTGCTTCCTTATAAGTAGGAGCGAAATAAGGGAGTACCATAAGTTAAAGTGAAAGCCAAAAGCTGGTTGCTATGTGACTGAAGTTCCTTTGTTTGTATGGACAGGAGTTGACAAATCCCTGTATGAGAAAAGTATAAGCTTTTTAAAGCTGAAACCAAATACAAGATTATCTAAAAATAGACCAAATACACGAAAAAATGTATACAACATAAACTGCATATTTGAATGTGCTCTACATTTTCTGTGTGGTAAGTTTTTGTCCATCTCTTACGGTTTAGCAGTTATGCATAATTTCGTAAAATTCATTCAGATTAAAGTAGTCTTCAGAGGCTATTCCCAGAAAATTTAAGATATACATTTTACTTGTCAGGTAAATATCTTTAATATACCTACTATATTTTAATCAGAATCGTGAGAGCAATTTTTGAGAAAATTTGGGGGATGGGTGATTTTCTTGAAAATCTTCGTGTCGCATCCTTGGAAGATATCAAACTAAATACCAAGTTTTTTTCGTTTTTGAGCTATGCATGGACTATTTTTGAATATGCATTCTGATAAGTATAACGGTACGCGATATACTACTTGACCTCCCCCACTGCTGGGGTTACTGCAGGCAGGCTGCACTATTATACTTTAATGGGCCATGTAAAGGAGTTTAATGTTCCATTTGAAAGACAGGAGACGCTGCTGGACAGGCGATTGGTTCCACTGTCGGTAACGCCAAACAAGAAACTGTCTGGGGAGGAAAAACAGGGCCATAAAACAGGCAGGGGACCATATTAGGTCCTGCCCTCATTGTCCTTTTTTATTGAGGGCGGGAGAAATGCCACTGGTTGCCAAAACAGGTGTTCGCCTGCCCACTCATTCTCTGCACGTCCATCTAAAGATGGTCTGCACAAATAACAGGAAGCTGCACCCAATGTACTGACTCCAAACACTCCTTAATTTGGCGATTTCCTGAGAACGAGTTTGCAGTCAGCTGTGCATTCCACCCAAATATTCAGACACGCTCACTCAATCTAAAACTCTGATGTGTTCCATTCGCATCGCAGCAAATCATTGTAAAAACCTTACGCTTCTATTTCCTTCAAGCAAATCCAGAAAAAATTAGCAGAAATACTCTTATTACTTGCTTCCATGTAAGTAGAAGTGAAATAAGGGAGTACCATAGGTTAAAGTGAAGTCAAAAGCTGGTTGCTATGTGACTGATGTTCCTTTGTTTGTATGGACACGAGTTGACAAATTCCTGTATGAGAAAAGTATAAGTTTTTCAAAGCTGAAACCAAAAATATCTCAAAAACGATGAACTGCACGAAAAAATGTATATAACATAAATTGCAGGTTTTAACGTGATCTACCTTTTCTTTTAAGTAACTTTTTCTCCATCTCTTACGGTTTGTCAGTTATACAAATATTGTAAAATTCATCCAGAATAAACAGGTCTTCAGAGGCTATTCCCAGAAAATTCAAGATATACGTTTTATTTATCAGGTAAATATCTCTAATATAATTATTTTAATCAAAATCGTTAGAGCCATTTTTGAGAAAATCAAAACATTTTTAAAAAGTTCCATGCAAAGGGTATTTGGGGGCGGAGGGATTTTCCAAAGACACACATACACACACACGGACCTTTCTCAAAAATGCTTTTATTGGATTCATAGGGACCCAAAACGTGTACTTCCGGTGAAATCTCGGTATCGACCTTTTTTTTTGGGGGGGTGGTGTTTAACGCCCGCTTTAACTACTTATAGCACCGCAAGCGGTGACACTGGTAATACAGGAATGATGGAGCACCGGTGGAATGCGATGGCGGGGGAAACCGGAGTACCCGGAGCAAACCCGGCCCAGCGCCGCTTTGTCCACCACAAATCTGGGCCGTCTAGGTGAGAGGCGAGTGGTCTGACCACTCGGCCACGGCGCGGCCTGAATGGAATACCTTCTCTATACACTATGTATACAGTCTACGTGTAGAGAAAGTAAAGGCTTATTCTTCTACTTCTAGATAATCGAGATAAACATTAGCAGAAATGCTTTCTTATAGTTAGAAAGGTTGCCATATGTTGTTCTTTCCACTGCCTGGAATTGACAAATTCACGTATGTGAAAAGTATTTTAACCAACATCAAGGAATGTATAAAACTATAGGCAGTTCTACGAAAAAATTCTGTAGAGGTAAGAAGAGATATTAAGATATATATTTTCGCTTAGAAGAGATCAAAACATATTTCCGAAAGTTTGGGTTGAATACAATAGTAGGTACTTCCCCTATTTTCGAAACGGAGTAAGGAAATACATAATGGAATGAGGGTGCGTTGCGTCCTTGCGTCTGTTTACAGCTTAAACAAAAAGCTGGTTGAGAAGAAAGTATTAGAACGGAATTAGACACGCTTGTCTTGAAACTCGACACGATATATGACTTCCGTGATTTATTGCCTTTGCCAACAATGTAGCCGTTCTTTTCTTGTTCCAGAAAGTGGCCTTTCCGTTTATGGCCCTTTTAAAGGGACATCTGTGTGTGTCCCTGAAGCGCTTTGTTGTACACGTGGTCACATTTCGGAGTATTACTTCCCAATACCACCACTTCTAAAAGTTGTTTATTTCAGTTCTCAGAAACAGGCAAAACTTCTGTTTTTAACGTTAATTGACTAACTTCTGGAATTAAGAAAAAATGTGATGTGATCTGATTCATATAACTTTCTCTTCATCTCTGTAATACATTATTGTTAAAATGCTTATTCTTGTATTTACTTAATACTAATCCAGAAAAAATTAGCAGAAACTAGACGGAAAATAAGGGAGTACCATAAGAGTTGACAAATTCCTGTATGAGAAAAGTATTTCAAAGCTCAAACTTAAAACAAGGAATATCTCAAAAACGATCATTTCCACGAAAGAAATGTATATTACATAAATTGTGTGTTTTAACGCGCTCTACATTTTTTGTGCAGTAAGTTTTTGTCTATCTCTTACGGATTACTAGTTATGCAAAATTCCGTAAAATTCATCCAGAATAAAGTAGTCTTCAGAGACTATTCCCAGAAAATTCAAGATATATATTTTATTTGTCAGGTAAATATCTTAGATATAAGAGATTTTAATTTAAATTATAAGAGCCTTTTTGAGAAAATCAAAATTTTCGAAGTTTTTCCATGTAAACGGTAGTTGGGGGGGAGGCGATTTTCTTTAAAAATCTTCGTGTCGTATCCTTGGAAGATAATGACTTAAATACCAACTTTGGGATTTAACGGTCTTTTCGTTTTTGGGCTATGCTGTCCACAGACAGACACCCAGACAAATAGACACACACACACGGATCTTTTTGTAAAAATGTTTTTTTTTTTTGGAATCAGGGGGACTCAAAACGCGTATTTCCGGTGCAATCTTAGTATCGAATTTTTGGGTGGAATGCAATACGTTCTCTATACACTATGTGCTTAGTACGTATAGAGAATGTAAAAATGTGATGTGTTCCACTCATATCACTTTCTCTTCATCTCTGTAATACACTATTGTTAAAAAGATTATTCTTCTATTTAGTTAATAGTAATCGAGAAAAAATTAGCAGAAAGTAGGCGAGAAATAAGGGAGTACCATAGGTTAAAGTGAAAGCCAAAAAAAGCTGGTTGCTATGTGACTGATGTTCCTTTGTTTGTATGGACAGGAGTTGACAGATTCCTGCATGAGAAAAGTATAAGTTTTCAAAGCTGAAACTAAAAACAAGGAATATCTCAAAAACGACCAACTCTATGAAAAAAGTATATAACATAAATTGTGTGTTTTAATGTGCTCTACATTTTTTGTCTGGTAAGTTTTTGTCCATCTCTTACAGTTTAGCAGTTATGCAAAATTCCGTAAAATTAATCCAGCATAAAATAGTCTTAGAGGCTATTCCCATAAAATTCAAGATATATATTTTATTTTTCAGGTAAATATCTTAAATATAATAGATTTTAATCAAAATCGTTAGTCACTTTTGAGTAAATCAAAATGTTCGAAATTTTTTGCATGAAAAGGATAGTTGGGGGTTGGGGGATTTTCTTGAAAATCTTCGTGTCGTATCCTTGGAAGATACCAAACTTAAATACCAAGTTTGGTATTTAACGGTCTTTTCGCTTTTGAGCTTACTGTCCACAGTCACACACAGACCTTTTTCCAAAAATGTTTTTTTTATTCAGGGGGACGCAAAACATGTATTTCCGGTGAAATCTCGGTATCGAATTTTTTAATACATTACAATACCTTCTGTATACACTATGGAGGTATAATGTACGTGTAGAGAAAGTAAAAAAGCTTTTTAGAAAAAAAATTGGTGCGCGCGTGTATGTATGTCTATGAACAACAGTACTCAAAAACGAAAAGTCGCTCAAATAACCAAATTGGTATTTATGTTCAGTGCCTTCCAAACATGCGACGCGAAGATTTTCAGGATAATCTCCCCGCTTTAAACTACCTTTAACATGGAATATTCTTGGAGATTTTCGATGTTCGCAAAACTGGCTCTAACAATTTTGATTAAAATATCTGAAATTTAATATATTCTTATGACAAAATATATATCTTGTGTTTTATGGGAATAGTCTCTGAAGACCTCTTCATTTTGGATGACTTTTATATAGCTGGCAAACCGTAAGAGATACACAAAAACTTACTACAAAAATGTAGATCTCATTAAAACACACAATTTATGTAAGCGTTAACAGTTTTCGAGATATTCCGGATTATTGGATTCAGTTTTAAGCCACTTAAACTTGTCAAATACTGGAAGACATATTTCTTGTCGTTTCTGTTTGTTTGCTCCTGGACATTGGAATTTCAATTGTTTCACTTATAAACCGGCTTTTAAAGCATGAGACTATCGCTTTAGCCTGTGCATTTTCTTATTTTCCTTCTACTTACAAGAAGCTAGTAATAAGACCAATTCTGCTTATGTTTATCTTGGTTATCATGGTGTAGATAACAGATTAATGTTTTGAATAAAAGGTTTGTTTACCGAACAGCTAGAGGACATCATGTGAATGGAACACATCAGATGTTTTCACCTCTATTTACAAGGAACCAAGCAAAAAGGACAATTTCTGCTAATGTTTATCGCGATTAACATAAAGTGCATAGAATAAATAAGCTTTTTAACAATGCCTGCATAGTGTGGTGGTAGTGTGTCTGCCTCATATTCAACAGGTCGCGAGTTCGGATCTCCCTTAGATGGGTTACCTGGATAAGGTTTTTTTCGGGGGGTTTTCCTTATCTTGAGAAGACGAATGTCGAGTAACCTTAAGCTCCATGGACCCCGAGAACATTTGAGTATCGTTTCAGCAATTTCATTCATCGTCCGATATGACCAACCAGTTTAAAGTATGTTAAAATACAAACAAACAAAAATAATTTGTTACAGATATGTTGAGAAGGTTATGTGAATCGAACACATCAAATTTTAAGAAACATCTTTGAGCAGCATACCCCAAAAACGAAAAGACTGTTAAACAGCAAATTTGTCATTTATGTTTGGTATCTTCCAAGGATGCGACACGAAGATTTTCAAGAAAACCCCCAACTACCCTTTATATGGACAAATGTTTTAACATTTTTATTTTCTCAAAAATGGCTCTAAGGATTTTGATTAAAATGTCGTATAATAAAGATATTTACATGACAAATAAAATGTAAATCTTGAGTTTTCAGGGAATAGTCTCTGAAGACTACTTTATTCTGATTAACGTTAGGGCCAGGCAATAACCTACCAAATAAGATATCCTAGAAACACACATACACATTTACTTTCTCTAGCCCGTATGTACACTGTACATAGCGATAGAGAAGTATTGTATTCCACCCAAAAATTCAATGTCGAGATTTCACCGGAAATACATGTTTTAGGATCACCTGAGTCCAAAAAAAGCATTTTCAGAAACAGGTCCGTGTGTGTGTCTGTGGACAGCACAACTCAAAAACGAAAAGACGGTTAAATACCAAACTTGGTATTTAAGTTTGGTATCTTCCAAGGATGCTACACGAAGATTTTCAAGAAAGTCCCACACCCCACTCCTAACTAACCTTTACAAGGAAAAATTTTCGAAAACTTTGTTTTTCCTATAAATGGCTCTAACGATTTTGATTAAACATATTAAAGCCGTTTCTATCAAAAATAAAATATGTATCTTGAATTTTCTGGGAATACCTTCTAAAGACCTGTTTATTCTGAATGTATGTTGCTTAATTTGGCATAGCTAGTAAACCGTAAGAGATCTTGCACCTCTCTTTGAATATTACAGTTCAACATCGTTTGCTATGCATATCAACTATCTGTTATTTACTTTCTCTACACGTACTATGTACATAGTGTATAGAGAAGATATTGTATTGCACCCAAAAATTCAATACCGAGATTCACCGAAAATACATGTTTTGGGTCCCTCTGAATTAAAAAAAAAAGCATTTTCAGAAAAAGTTCGGTGTGTCTGTGAATAGCATAGCTCAAAAACGAAAAGTCTTGGTATTTAAGTTTGGTATCTTCCAGGGATGCGACATGAAGATTTTGAGAAAAATCCCCCCACGGCAAACTACCCTAACATGGAACTTTTTTCAAAATTTTTGATTTTCTAAAAAATAGCTCTAATGTCTTTGATCAAAATATCGTATATTTAAGATATTTACCTCACAAATAAAATGTATATCTTGAATTTTCAGGGAATACCTCTGAAGACCTGTTTGTTCTGGATGAATTTTTACAAAAAATGTGCATAACTGCAAACCGTAAGAAATGGACAAAAACTAGTTAAAACATACAATTTATGTTGCATAATTTATTTTCGTGGAGTTGATCGTTTTTTAGATATTCCATGTTTTTGGTTTCATCTTTGAAAAACTTATACTTTTCTCATACAGGAATGTATCAACTCGTCTCCATACAAACAAAGGAACTTCAGTCACGTAGCAACCAGCTTTTGACTAACACTTTAACCTATGGTACTCCCTTATTTCGCTTCTACTTACAAGGAAGCAAGTATTAAGACTATTTCTGCTAATTTTTTCTCGATTATCATAAAGTTAATAGAAGAATAAGCTTTTTAACAATAGTTTGTTACAGAGAATTAGAGAAAGTCATATGAATGGAACACATCAGATTTTTACTTTCTCTATATGTATTCTGTACATAGTGTATAGAGAAGGTATTGCACTCCACCCAAAAGTTCGATACCCAGATTTCACTGAAAATGTACGTTTTAGGGTCCCCCGTATCCAAAACGTATTTTCAGAATAAGGTACATATGTCAGTGTGTCCGTGTGTTATTTATGAACACGATAACTCAAAAACGAAAAGTCTGTAAAATACCAAACTTGGTATTTAAGTTCAGTATCTTCCAAGGAAGCGACACGAAGATTTCCGAGAACTTAACCGCACCCCTAGATACCCTATACATGGAAAAAGTTTAGAAAATTTTGATTTTCTCAAAAATGGTTCTATCGACTTTGATTAATACACCATATATTAAAGATATTTACCTGACAAATAAAATGTATATCTTGAACTTTCTGGGAATAACCTCTAAAGGATACTTTATTCAGGCGAAATTTTACGAAATTTTGCATAAATCGTAAGAGATGGACAAAAACTTACAGCACAAAGAAATGTATAGCTCGTTAAAACACACAATTTATGTTGTATAATTATTTTTTCGTGGAGTTGATCGTTTTTTAGACATTCCTTGTTTTTGGTTTCAGCTATGAAAAACTTATACCTTTTTCATACAGAAATTTGTGAACTCGTGTCCATACAAGCAAAGGAACATCAGTCACATAGCAACCAGCTTTTGACTATCACTTTAACCTATGGTACTTCCTTATTTCACTTCTACTTACAAGGAAGCAAGTAATAGACTAGTTCTGCTAATTTGTTCTCGATTATCATAAAGTAGGCTGTTTAACAATAATTTGTTGCAGAGATGTATAGAAAGTGGTGTGAGGTATAGGATATGCAAGGGTAGAGTAACACGTAATAAGCACATGTGCTGGAACATCTGTGAACACCACAAACACACAGCCTGCCTGCCTGCCTTCATTTTCATTAATAGCTTAAATAGCATAATGGGCTGCTAGAAAGGGTGACAGACAGTGACGCACGAATGTGGACCAGCTGACCAGATGTGAGGCAGCCGGGGGTGCAGATGTACTCGCTCTTTGGGGGGGGGGGGCACACTCCTACCAAAATAAAATACTTTTCACTCTACCTATGTATAATGTATTGCATTTCACCCAAAAATTCCATACTATAATTAACAAAAATTATGATTTGCTCCATTCAAATCACTTTCTCTACATCTCTCCATCAAATTATTGTTACTTCATCCTAATTGAGAAAAAAATAGCAGAAATATTCTTATTACTTGCTTCCTTGTAAGTAGAAGCGAAATAAGGGAGTACCATAGGTTAAAGTGATAGTCAAAAGCTGGTCGCAATGTGACTGGAGTTCCTTTGTTTGTATGGATACGAGTTGACAAATTCGTGCATGAGAAAAGTTAACTTTTTCAAAGCTGAAACTAAAAAAAAAGGAATATCTCAAAAACGATCAACTCCACGAAAAAATGTATAGAACGAAAATTGTATGTTTTAACGTGCTCTACGTTTTTGTGGTGTAAGCATTTGTGCATCTCTTACGGTTTAGCAGTTATGCGAAATTCTGCAAAATTCATCCAGAATAAAGTAGTCTTCTGAGGCTATTCCCAGAAAACCCAAGATATACATTTTAATTCTCAGGTAAATATCTTTAATATGTCATTTTAATCAAAATCGTTACAGTTTTTTTTTTGAGAAAATCAAATTTGGTTTTTAACGGTCTTTTCGTTTTTGAGTTATGCTAACCACAGACACGGACATCTTTTTTTTTGGATTCAGGAGGTTTCTAAACATTTATTTGCGGTGAAATCTCGGTATGGAATTTTTGGGTGCCTTACAATACCTTCTCTATACATAGTACGTGTAGAGAAAGTAAAAAAATGTGATGTGTTGCACTCACATGACTTTCTCTATACACTCTGTACATAGTACGTGTAGAGAAAGTAAAAAATGTGATGTGTTCCACTCACATGACTTTCTCTATACACTATGTACATAGTACGTGTAGAGAAAGTAAAAAATGTGATGTGTTCCACTCACATGACTTTCTCTATACACTCTGTACATAGTACGTGTAGAAAAAGTAAAAAATGTGATGTGTTCCACTCACATGACTTTCTCTATACACTATGTACATAGTACGTGTAGAGAAAGTAAAAAATGTGATGTGTTCCACCCACATGACTTTCTCTAGCTGTTACACAAAAGATTATCTACTTCATGCTAATTGAGATAAACGTTAGCAGACATTACTTGCTTCCCTGTAAGTAGAAGGAATACACTAGACTAACCCGACAGTCAAATGTTTCAAAGCTGGCCTATATGAAACAACTGTAGTTCAGTTCGCTTTGCATGGTCTGCAGTAAAACGAAAGAGATGAATCGAAACGTCACTTCCTGTTTGAGAAAAGTTAAATTAGTTCAGAACTGAAACCATTAACAGGAATACCTCAGAAACGGTCAGCTCTGCATGAAAGAATGTACGACATAAATTGTGTGTTTTAACGAGATCTACATTTTTTGTGTAGCAAGTTTTTCTCTATCTCTTACGGTTTAACCGTTGCTCAAAATGCATCCAGAGTAAAGAGGTCTTCAGAGGATATTCCCAGAAAATTCTAGATATACATCTTATTTGTTACCTCAATGTCTTTAATATACGACATTTTAATCAGTTTCGACACAGCCATTTTTTCTAAAATCAAAGTTTTCGAAATGTTTTCCTTATAAAGGGTAGTTTGAGATTGGGGGAATTTTTCCAAATGTTCGTGTCGCGTCTCTGGAAGATACTAAACATAAATACCAAGTTTGGTATTTTACCGACTTTTCGTTTTTGAGTTATCGTGTTAATAGTCGCACTCACACACAAACCTTTTTCTAAAAATGCTTTATTTGGTTACAGGCGACATTAAAACGTGAATTTTTGGGGAATTTCAGTAACAAATTTTTGTGTGAAATGCAATACCTTCTCTATACATTATACACATCGTATGTGTAAAGAAAGTAATGTATGTTTGGAAACCCCTGATTAAAAGAATTAAAAAATAAACAGTGTTTGTGTCTGCCTGTGGACAGGAAAACTCAAAAACAAAAAGTCTATTAAATACCAAGGGTGTGACAGGAATGTGTTCAAGATAATCTCCTTTACAATAGCGATACGAAGATTTTCAAGAAATTCCTCCTGCCCCAAACTACTCTTTAGATGGGACTTTTTTCGAAATGCTTGATTGTCAAAAATGGCTCTATCGACTTTGATTGAAGTAGCATATCTGGAAATTGCGGATTCTGGAAAAAGTGATCTAAAACCCTCTCTCTTCATTCTGGATTATGTCTGCAGGTATACTTTAACATATACCTGCAGAAAAACTCACTCAACTTACTTTCTCTACACGTACTATGTACATAGTGTATAGAGAAGCTATTGTATTGTACCCAAAATTCCATACAGAGATTTCATCGGAAATATATGTTTTGAGATCCCCTGAAATAAAAAAAAAACATTAAAAAAAAAGTCCAACTGTGGGTGGTGTGTCCATGGATAGCATAGCTCAAAAACTAAAAGAGCGTTAAATACCAAACTTGGTATGCGGCTAGGAGACTTTCAAGAAAAGCCCCCTGCGCCCCTCTCACTCTCTCCTACCACAAATTATCCTTTACGTGGAAAACTGTTTGAAAATGTTGTTCATCTCATAAAAATAGCTGTATTGATTTAATTAAAATACCGTAGTACATTAAAGATATTTGCATGACAAATAAACGTTATGTTTTGAAGTTTCTGGGAATACCTCTTTAATTTGGATGAGTTTTACATAACGGCTAAACCATAAGAGTTAGAAAAAATCTGATTTGTTACACTCACATCACTTTCTCTAGCTGTTCTGCAAACTTCATACATAAGATTCTTCTTCTTTCTGTACCTTGCTAATCGAGGCACTATGTTATTATTATTTAGTTCCGTATAAATAGCAAGAAAATAAGGGAATACACTAGGCTAAACCAATAGTCAAATGTTTTAAAAGCTGTCGTTATGCGATTATCATTACAATTCTTTTCTTGGCCAGGAGTAGAACAAAAGAAAAACGAACACTCCCGTCTGAGAAAAGACAAGTACTTCACAACTGAAACTAATAACAATGAATACCTCTAAAACGGTAAGCTCCAAGAGAAAAATGTATATGACATAACTTGTGTATTTTAACAAGACCTAAACTTTTTGTATAGTAAGTTTTTGTCTATTTCTTACGGTTTACTAGTTATGCCAAATTAAGCAAAATTCATCCTGAATAAACAGGTCTTCAGAAGCTATTCCCAGAAAATTCAAGATATACATTTTACTTGTTAGGTAAATATCTTTAACATATGATATTTTAATCAAAATCGTTACAGCCATTTTAAAGAAAATCAAAATTTTCGAAAAATGTTCCATGTAAAGGGTAGTTTGAGTTGGGGGGGATTTTTCTCAAAATCTTCGTGTCACATCCCTGGAAGATACTAAACTTAAATACCAAGTTTAGTAGTTTAGCTACTTTTCGTTTTTGAGTTATCGTGTTCACAGATACACGGACACACACACACCATGGGACCTTTTTCTGAAAATGCTTTATTTGGATATAGGGGGTCCTAAAACATGTATTTCCGGTGAAATCTCGGTATCGAATTTTTGGGTGGAATACAATATTTCTCTATCCCTATGTGCATTGTACATTGGGGCCAGAGAAAGTAAAAAACGTTCTACGCAAAAAATGTAGATCTTGTTAAAATGCTTAATTTGTGTATTTTTTTTTTTTTTTTTGTGTGTAGAAACTGACTGTTTCTGACATATGAATTATTATTGGTTTCACCTTTAAAATACCTAGACCTACTTTTCTCAAACGGGGCCATCAATGGAAATGAAACTCGGATTGTTTCACACAGCGACGCTCCGTCAAAGGATGTGTCTGTCACTTTAACCTATGATACTCCCTTATTTCACTTCTACTTACAGGAAGCAAGTAATAAGACTGTTTCTACTAATGTTTATCTTGATTAGCATGAAGTAAATAAAAGAATGGTGTTTTGTAATAGTTTGTAGTTGGAACAGTTAGAGGAGGCTATAGAAACTGACTAACCTACAGCAATACGAGAACTTCCACAAGTCAGAGCCCCCAATATCACCATACGAGTTAAAGTGACTTTACAAATGAAAAAAAAATATCTGATGTGTTCCATTCACATGACTTTCTCTACATCTCTGTAACAAATTATTGTTAAAAAGCTTATGCATCTATTTACTTCATGCTAATTGAGAAAAAATTAGCACAAATAGTCTCATTACTTGCTTCCTTGTAAGTAGAAGCGAAATAAGGGAATACCATAGGTTAAAGTGATAGTCAAAAGCTGGTTGCTATGTGACTGAAGTTCCTTTGTTTGTATGGACACGAGTTGGCAAATTCCTGCATGAGAAAAGTATTTTTTAAGCTGAAATCAAAAACAAGAAATATCTCAAAAACGATCAACTGCACGAAAAAAATGTATATAACATAAATTCTCTATTTTAACGTGCTCTACATTTTTTTGTGTGTTAAGGTTTTGTCCATCTCTTACGGTTTAGTAGTTATGCAAAATTCATCCAGAATAAAGTAGTCTTTAGAGGCTATTCCCAGAAAATTCAAGATATGCATTTTATTTGTCAGGTAAATATCTTTAATATACGATATTTTAATCAAAATCGTTAGAGCCATTTTTTAGAAAATCAAAATTTTCGAAAAAAGTTCCATGTAAAGGGTAGTTGGGAATGGGGGGGTTTTCTTGAAAATCTTCGTGTCGCAACCTTTGAAGATACCAAACCTAAATACCAAGTTTGGTTTTTAACGGACTTTTCATTTTTGAGCTATGCTGCCCACAGACATACACACACAGTAAGACAGACAGACACACACGGGCATTTTTCTAAAAATGCTTTTTTTTGGATTCAGGAGGTATTTACGGTGAAATCTCGGTATCGAATTTTTGGGTGCATTACAGTACCTTCTGTATACACCACGTACATAGTACGTATAGAGAAAGTAAAAAAAAAAAAAAAAGGTTTTGCGAATGGAACACATCAGATCTTTTAAATGAGATATAGCAACCGGTTTTTAAAGCATTTGAATATTGTTTTAGAATAGTGTACTCCCTTATTTCGCTTCTACCTACAAGGAAGCAAGTAATAAGACTATTTCTGCTAATGTTTATCTCGATTAGCATGAAGTGGATAAGGGAGTAATGTTTTGTATAGCAAGTCAAGTTTTTGACCCAAGTCCGGCAGTCACGTCTATTGTGGGGCAGAAGCCTGGAGTCGAACTCCCGTCGCTTCAGGTGTTTCCCACGCTCGCTCGACAATCACAGCAGCTGGCGTACATCTGATGTAAAGTCTAGCTTTTATTTTGTGAGCGGGGCCCCTAATTTTGAGGTCTTAACAGCTGGCAATGATGACAGATGTAGAATCTAGCCATGTCTGTATGTGGTCATGCAACAAGATTAAATAGTTCCCCTTCCTTCTTTACTATTCCTAGGAATAATAGTTCTTTATGCTACAGACACTTGCAATAGACGCCGTTGCTATGGAGAAGCGACATAAGAAAAGTGGCGTGGGATAAAGTAAACAAAGTAAATAAATGGTTCATAACTACACCTTTTCTATAACCTTTTAACTCTTTTTACCTTCTCTAGCTTCGTATGTACACTATACATAGGGATAGAGAAGTATTGTATTCCACCCAAAAATTCCATGTTGAGTTTTCACCGGAAATACATGTGTCAGAAACAGGTCCGTGTGTGTATGTATGTGTGTGGGTGTGGACAGCATAGCTCAAAAACGAAAAGACGGCTAAAATACCAAACTTGGTATTTAAGTTTGGTCTCTTTTCAAGAAAATTCCCCCACCCCTAACTACCCTTTACATAAAAAAATTTTCGAAAATTTTGTTTTTCTTAAAAATGGCTCTAACGATTTTGATTAAAATATTAAGCCATTTCAATCACAAATAAAATGTATATCTTGAATTTTCTGTGAATAGCTTCCAAAGTCCTGTTCATTCTAGATAAATTTGGCTTAATTTGGCTTAACTGGTAAACCGTAACAGATAGACAGAAACTTACGATAAAAAAAATGTAGATCCTGTTAAAATACACAAGTTATGTCATATACTTTTTTTCGTGGAGTTTACCGTTTTCGAGGTATTACTTGTTATTAGTTTCAATTGTGAAGTTCTTATACTTTTCTCAGACGGAAGTGTCCGTTTTTCTTTTGTTCTACTCCTGGCCAAGCAAAGAAGCGATTTGCAATGACAATCGCATAACGACAGCTTTTAAAACATTTGACTATCACTTTAGCCTAGTGCATTCCCTTAGTTCCAGTCTACTTATAAGGAACTAAGTAATAAAACTCTGCTAATGTTTATCTCGATTAGCATGGTGTTGAAAGAAAAATCATCTTTCGTAAGAAGTTTGTTTGTAGAATAGCTAGAGAAAGTCATGTGAGTGTAACACTTAAGATTTTTCGAATAATTTCCGTGAAGTCGACGGTAGTAAAGCCTCAACTGCTTCATTAAATATGATATCATTTGGAACCGATATGTTAACGTCCATCGTAAACTTAATTTGAAACTAGCAACAATAAACACAAAATTACATGACCTACCATATTTTATAAGTATAAGAACGCCTTATTCCTTATTTAATTTACTACTAAATTCATCAACTGCATATTTGTCATATATTAATTTATCGTATCTGTAGGATACAATAATGTATTATACAAACCTCTGTTATCCTATCCTATAGACTTCATGTATCCTAGGAAATAACAAAAATCTGATGTCTTCCACTCACATGACTTTCTCTACATCTCTGTAAGAAATTATTGTTAAAAAGTTCAAGCTTCTATCTACTTCTTGCTAATCGAGATAAACATTAGCAGAAATGCTTTCTTATAAGTGGATAAGGAAAATAAGGGAATACACTAGCTAAAAAGTAAGTGAAGTATTTTAAAAGCCGGATGCCATGCATTGCTAGGAGTTCACAAAGTATTTTAAAACTGAAAAAAAAAACTAGCAACATTTCAAAAATGGTCAGCTCTATTTATGACAGAAATTGTGTGTTTTAACGTGATCTACATTTTTTGTCCAGTATATATTACTTTATTACTTTCTCTAGCACCATGGCTAATGAACTTACTAGGTTGAGAATCTATTGCATTCCATCCTAAAACGTTATACCTAGATTTCGCCGGAAAAGCAAAAATTACGTTTAGAAAAACTAATGCGTTTCTTTCACATAACTTTGTTTACTTATTCTGCAAACAAAAGATTATATCTGCTTCATGCTGATCGAGATAAACATTAGCAGAAATGGTGTTATTACTTGCTTCCTGTAAGTCAAAGGCATGCCCTAGCCTAAAGTGACAGTCAACTCTTTTAAAAGCTATGTGTACAATTTAAGTTCGGATCGCTTTGCATGGCCAGCAGTAAAACAAAAGGCAACTTCACGTTTGAGTTACGTTAAGTAGTTTCAAATTAAAACAAATAACAACGAATATCTCGGAAACAGTCAACTCTATAGAAACAAAAATGTATATATCATTTTTTGTGTAGTACGTTTTTCTTTATCTCTTGCGGTTTAGAATGTTATGCAAAACTGATTCAGAAATAAGAGGTCTTGAGAGGCTATTTGCAGAAAATTATTATACATGGGTACGTTGTCAACCAAATATCTTAATTGTTTCGGTATTTATGGAGGACCTAAAGCTCCCGGGAGTTACAAGCTAGCGGCCGGAGTAAGATCCTGCTGAGGAACAGACGGACTCCGGATTAGAGAGAGCGGCCTGGATGGGTCATCTGCCCGCTCTCTGCTATGAGGGAGGTGGTGCAGTAAATGGCGGGGGAAACTGGTGAGCCCGGAGAAGACGCCACGTGCAATCCCCTGCGATGCAACCTGAGTAATCTAACCAAACCTTAAACATTATATGTTAATCAAAGATTCTTAGAGGCTTTTTGATAAAATGAAAAGGGATGAAACTTTTCCATTTGAAGTTCATGTTTAGGAAGTCATGTAATTTGGACCACTTAACTTTAGGTGCTAATATCTGGACAGAAAACCTTCGTCAAAGTCCACAACCTGCTTTAACGTGTTGATGAGATGAATTTATACCATTATAAGTGTTTTCAAGGTTTACTCCCAGCTACTTAATTTGTAAATTATAATTATAGTTTTTTTTTTAAGGCGTGTATTTTGGACCGAGGCGTGTAATTTGGTCTGAGAGGGTGTGTAAATTGGACCACTATATAATACTTTATAATAGATTCATATAACTTTATATTCACTTTTAAAGATTCAAATTCATAATAGCAATTAATTTAGACCTGGAATAATCATTATGCATTATCATTATTATTATCATTATTACTATTATTACTATCATTATTATTATTATTATTATTATTATCCTTATTATTATCATTATTGTTATTATTATCATTATTATTATTATCATTATTATTATTTTATTCAAAATATCCGAGTGGAGCAGATTAACTGTAACAAAATTAATATAACCTTACATCAATTTCATCCAAAGGTTTGTTAATATTTTCAGGGTTTTGTTCCAAATTAAAGCAGGATTTCACTGCACATGCACAAAAGTAATAAATTGAATCATTAATGTCAGTACAGTCTTCAAGAGCCCATCCTTTGCATTGTATCCAGACTTCTTGGAGAGATTCCCCACATACAAAACAAAAAGTCTCTTCTGAGTTTTTATTTTCATCTTTACCAACATTGATTTTCGTTTTACCCTTGACTCTAGAGGTATTAGAGGTTCTCACTAACATTTCTTTATCAGGTGCTTCTATCAAGTTCTTTTTCTTATTCTCTTAGAAGACTCTCTTAAATTTATATGAATATGTAAATAAATACAAACAATATGATTAATTGATGAGAAACATAACATTTTACGAATAGAGATTTGGTTAAACCATGTGACATTTATTATCCCACCTTTATTATGCAGAAGCTATAATTTTAATACTATACTCATAGAACATGTTCTCTCAGTTCAGAATAGACATGGGGCGATTCATGATCGAATCGTTCATATGAGCGACTACAAGAAAAGAATTGCATGAATCATGTCAATCTTGGCATGAATCGTCGTTCAAAAAGAATCGCAGATTTGAAGAATCGTGATTAGGTGTTGGGGTTTGTTTTCTTTCTTTGCTTCCACCTTTCGAAGTACCAAGCCAAGCCTCGACGAAAACTGTCGAGTGTGCACGATGATGTGTACAGGGACTTATAACCATTTATTTTATTGTGAGAAAATAAATAGTGCTGAGGCGATGAGGATAAATATAGGAATATATAACAATATAAAATATGTCAATTTTATATATATATATATATATATATATATTAATATTTATATAATGTACAATATACATAAGAAAACGAACACTGCCGATCATTGCCGAAGCCATCGAGCGTTGAGGGATGAGTTATTGCACATGTGAAAGGAAGTGCTACAATTTGCAACTGTTTTATATATTTATTTTTACAGTATCTTAACTATAATATATACACACCTAAATCGTCACTGCATTAGCAAGATATATAATTTCAGAAACAAAATTTTACAACAAATAAAGCAATTATAATAGGTATAGAAACATACTATTCTAATACATTAAAATTACCTCGAATATTCCTGAGGAAAATAATAATTATTCTGGGTGACGTATTCATAAAAATTAATTGACTTAGTTACGCGACAGTAATGAACAATAATTAAGGTGTCAATTTTAGGCAAACTTTTTATGTTTTTTTTTTTTTTTTTCGAGTAATGGAAGAAATTTTACCAAATATGTTTGCAATAGATGGAAAAGAGTTGGACGCTTTTATATAAATTACTGTTTTATGCTAAAGAAGCTACCACATGACTGTCATTCCTGTGTATAATACAAGTCAAACACAGAAAAGGCATGACGACGATTAATGAATCGTGAACGAATCATATGAATCGGATACTGAAAATGAATCGCTCGACCCAACTGTAGTTCAGAAGGTGATGCACAAGTTCGTCCTCGACTTCACTTGGTAGATCAAGTAGACCTCCCAATGCTCACAATAGATGCTGGTGCCTTGACTTTGTTGTATCTCTTGTTGTACTTGGAGGTTTGTTAAACATTCATACCCTCCGTTATAGCGTTTCTCACATCTTCCTGTTTCCATTTACAGTAGGGGCCCTTAGCTTCTCTTGTAGTCGTCTGGAAATGTACGCAACAGGTATAACACATATCTAAATAAATTACTAAAGTAAACTAAAAACGTGACATCAAATAAACATTTATATGCTCATTTGGAATGTTATACCCGAATTTGGTGTGGACATTTCTTGTAATCCTAAACTGAATTAATGAAATAAACCTATACCACACTTACCTTAATATATTGAATGTTCCGTCGGTTTAGATTCATTTCCAAAGAAACATCTTAGGTGGAAGAAAACACGATACCAAAAGCGGGACAAAATTACAAGGAAAACGCTCTCAACAAAGATCACAACTTCCCTCCAAGGTTATTGACAATAGAATGTGGAAATTGGAGGGAACGATTACAATTGCTGCTCAAGAGACCCGTATTGTTGGTGCTCCCAGCGGTATCCATTTTCTTGAACTGACATCGGTCCAAATTACATGGTAGTAGACACTTAGTAGGTTTGGTAATTAACACACACTTTCGTTTTGAGTTAGAGGAACTCACACACAAGCATCTGTTGCTACAGCTCCATTTGAATACTCTCTGTCGTCTCTTATTGGTTTTAAAGTATTCTTACAAAAACTTATTATCAGAGCTAGGAAGTTCGTAGCAATTTCCTTCTGCAGAGTAACAGCGGCCAGGGTTTACAAGTCATACGATACTACTTGTGCGAGCAAAGGTCAGTGTAGAGTGCAACCCATTACTGCAAAACAGCTATTACTGCATAACACAGAACCACGTCAACAGGAAGGAAAGCGTTCAAATAACATCTTGTTGTGCTCAAATGTGAGTAAAATTAAATTGTTTTACAACCACAGTAAGTTTCCTAGCAGTGTACTTATGCTTGTACCGAAGGCAGTTCTAGTAAACAAACTGTCAAACGTCTAGTAACAGAACAGCTTCACAGAAACATATTTGTTCAGAAAGTTACCTACACTGTTACAGGCCAGAGCTGAACTGACTCTGTGCGGCATGTAGAAGAACTGTCAACACGGATCTACCAGTCCAGGAGCATCTACCTCAAATAGCACCTTTTTCAGTCAAATTCCTAAATCGCCGTGGCCAGATACTCATGACTAGAATCCGAATTGGACATACAAAACTTACACACTCCTACATCCTCTCTAAAGAAGAGTCGCCGCAATGCACAACCTGCAATACGAGAAACAGTATCGAGAACTGTCCGCGCTACCAACTCTACAGGAAAAAACTCAAGATCCCAGATGACCTAAAGCTGCCAATGAAGGACTCGAGCTCATGTCTTAGACTGATACAGTTTTTTAAATGCACCAAATTGTATGATAAATTATTGTAAACCTGCTCCACAATGCAATCTCACTGTAAACAATGTATGTGAATTCGTTTAATATTTTAGCTTGGGAAATATTGTAAAGTTAAGTTATATGTATAATATTATATGTTTGTCCCATGTGTTAAAGTTTGTATCATGTTTTTAAAGTCGCTATAAGACCTTGCAGTTAGGCCACTTAAAACACATGCATTACAAAAAACAAAAAGATGATAGTGAAAAGAATGCAGTGTGATGTATCGTATACAAACTGCACTTTTACATCCCAACAAACCCTATTGGCTTTGTGATGCTGATACGGAATTGATAAAATATTTCAAATATACCCGAATCACATCATGCGAAGCGGAACCAACTTTTTCGCATTATTTGTTGGGACCTAGAATGAGGTTTTCTATGAAAGGCTTCAGAAGTACATAAAGTGTTTAGTAATGCAGCTGCAGATGAGTAAAGAGTTAGTTCAATTCCTGCTTTCGCTTTTACCTCGCAAGAGTATTAATATATTTAAGAAACTAATTTTATTACTTGGACATTATTTTACTCTTGATCAGTAAATATTACAATTCGTGTTATAATTGCTTGAGTATTTTCATAATGTAAAGAAGGAAATCAGCTTGTATATATGTAACAATTTTTACGTACTATGTACATAGTGTATAGAGAACGTATTGCACTCCAACCAAAAATTCGATACCTAGATTTCACCGGAAATACATGTTTTGCGTCCCCCTGAATAAAAAAAACATTTTTGGAAAAAGGTCCGTGTATGTGCGTGTATATGTGTGTCTGTGGACAGCATAGCTCAAAAACGAAAAGACTGTTAAATACCAAACTTGATATTTAAGTTTGGTATCTTCCAAGGATGTGACATGAAGATTTTCAAGAAAATCCCCACACCCCCAACTGCCCTTTACATAGAACTATTTTCGAAAATTTTGATTTTCTCAAAAATAGCTCTAACTATTTTGATTAAAATATCGTATATTAAAGATATTTACCTGACAAATAAAATGTATATCTTGAATTTTCTGGGAATAGCCTCTGAAGACTACTTTATTCTGAATAAATTTTACGGAATTTTGCATAACTGCTAAACCGTAAGAGATGGACAAAAACTTACAACACAAAAAATGTAGAGCACATTAAAACACACAATTTATGTTATATATATTTCGTGGAGTTAATCGTTTATTAGATATTCCTTGTTTTTGGTTTCAGCTTTGGAAAACCTGTATTTTTCTCATACAGGAATTTGTCAACTCCTGTCCATACAAACAAAGGAACTTCAGTCACATAGCAACCAGCTTTTGGCTTTCACTTTAACCTATGGTACTCCCTTATTTCACTTCTACTTACAAGGAAGCAAGTAATAAGACTATTTCTGCCAGTTTTTCTCGATTAGCATGAAGTAAATAGAAACATAAGCTTTTTAACAATAATTTGTTACAGAGATGTAGAGAAAGTCATGTGAATGGAACACATCAGATTTTTGTTCTCTGGAAACAGTACCGTTTACTTGACAAATGACTCGTTTACCATGCATTCCTATCAATGATTTGCTTTGATGAGGCGATGTGGTCTGTCGCTACCTATATACGGCATGGCGAACGGTACTAATTTCCTAACTCTGGTTGACTCTGATAGAGAATTGGGGTGAAAGGGAGAGAGTGCGCGACACAGATAGAAAGATATAGAGAAGTAGCATAGGATATGGTCGGAAGGAACTCGACACCGAACCAGACCTTACCCAATATAGTTTTATTAGCTTATATCTTTTTACCAATATTTAATTTCTCTACACTTACTATGCACATAGTGTATGGAGAAGATATTGCATTCCACCCAAAAATTCAATACCGAGATTTCATCGGAAATACATGTTTTGGGACCCCCTGAATAAAAGAAAGAAACAAAATTTAAACAAACGCCCGTGTGTGCGTGCGTATGTATGTTTGTGTGTGTGTGTGTGTGTGTGTGTGTGTGTGTGTGTACGTGACTGTGTGCAGCATAACTCAAAAACAAAAAGTCGGTTGAATACCAAACGTGTTATTTAGGTTCAGTATCTTTCAAGGACGTGACAGGAAGATATTCAGAAAATTCCCGCACCCCTACTACACCTTACATGGAAAAGTTTTCGAAATTTTTTATTTTCTCAAAAATGCCTCTAACGATTTTCATTAAAATGTCGTACATTAAAGATATCTACATGACAAATAAAATGTATATCTTAAATTTTTTGGGATTAGCATACGAAGACCTCTTTATTCTGGATGAATTTTACGGAATTTCGTATAACCGTAAGAGATAGACAAAAACTTGCTGCACAAAAAATGTAGATCTCGTTAAAACATATGATTTATATCGTATACATTTTTCCGAGGAGTTTACCGTTTTTGATATATTTCATGTTATTGGTATCTTCTTTAAAATACTTAGTTTTCTCATACGCGTCCTTGTCAACTACTGTCCACAGAAATAATAGAGTTCTGAGCTATGGCAACCTCAATTTAAAACATTTGATAGCCACTTTATCCTAGTGTACTCCCTTGCTTTCCTTCTACTTACAACGAAGCAAGTAATTATAACAATTTCTGCTAATGTTTATCTCGACTATCATAAAGTAGATAGAAGAATAAGCTTTTTAACAATAATTTATTGCAGAGATGTGGAGAAAGTCATGTGAACGGTACACATCAGATTATTTTGGTATTCAGGTGACCCTAACATGTATATTTGCGGTGAAATCCCGGTATGGAATTTTTGGGTGCAATATAATACCTTCGTGTAGAGAAAGTAAAAACCAGGTGGTTGATATATGTTGTTCACAGAGAGATGCAAGAACATTAACAAAAGAGTTAATTTGACTAGGAAAGTGAAGAAAGCACGGAGTTGAAGACACCTTCAGCTATTGCACGACTGCGGTCATTTGGAGCACTGAGAAGAGGATGTGGGCGATGAAACGTTGCAGCTGTACCAGTTCTCACATCCATCTATTGGTTACAGTGGCGCACTGGCCGCCGCTCTACTCTCTCTACACGTACCGTGCAAGTAAGCTGGTAGGAAAAGTATTTTACCGGAAATAAATGCTTTGAGATCCCCTATGTCCAAAAAGAGCTTTTATAGAAAAATCTGAAGTGTTCCATTCACATGCCTTTCTCGCTGTAACAAATTATTGTTCAAAAACATATTCTACTGTCTACTTTATGCTAATATAGATAAACATTAGCAGAAATGCTTTCTTGTAAGTAGAACAGAAATAAAGGAATGCACTAGGATAAAACGATAGTCAAATGTTTTAAAAGCTGGTTGTCATGTGGTTCAAATCCGTTTCTATGCAGGGCCAGGGGTGAGAAAAGTTTACTAGATATACAAAATTCAACAAAATTCATCCAGAATAATGATGTCTTTACGTGCTATTCCCAGAAAATTCAATATATATATATATATAATTTGCCATATAAGTATCTTTATTATACGGGATTTTAATCAAAACCCTTAGATTCATTTTTGAGAAAATAAAAATTTTCGAAACTTTTTCGAAGTAATGGGTAGTTTGGGGTGGGGGAGGGTTTCCTCAAAATCTTCGTGTCGCATCCCTCGAATATACTAAACTTAAATACCAAGTTTACTATTTTACGGACTTTTCGTTTTTGAATTATCGCGTTCAGACACCCAAACGGAATTTTTTTTGACACACGGGACCCTAAAACATGTATTTCCGGTGAAATCCCTATCGAATTTTTGGGCGGAATGCAATACCTTCTTTATACACTATGTGCATAGTACGTGTAGATAAAGTAAAAAAAGGCATGAACATGATAATCAAAAAACGAAAGGTCAGTTAAATACCAAACTTGGTATTTAACTTCAGTGCGTATCTTCCAGGAATGCGACACGAGCACACAAGCTACCGTTTACATGGGAAATATTTCGAAAATTGTTATTTTCTTAAAAATGGCTCTAACGATTTTGGTTAAAATGCCGCATATTAAAGATATTTATATGGCAAATAAAATGCATATCTTGAATTCTCTGGAAATACCCTCTGAAGACACCTTTATTTTCAAATAATTCTGCTGAAGTTTGTGTAACTGGTAAATCGTCAGAGATAGACAAAAATGTGGAGCACATTAAAAGACACAATTTCGCCACATAGCAACCAGCTTTTAAAGCGTTTGACTATCGTTTTAATCTAGCGTATCCCATTATTTCCCTTTTTTACAAAAAGACACAATTTCGCCACATAGCAACCAGCTTTTAAAGCGTTTGACTATCGTTTTAATCTAGCGTATCCCATTATTTCCCTTTTTTACAAAAAGACACAATTTCGCCACATAGCAACCAGCTTTTAAAGCATTCGACTACCGTTTTAATCTAGCGTATCCCATTATTTCCCTTTATTACAAGAAGAATTACAGGTCATGTTTATATCGATTGGTGTGAAGTAGATAGAAGAATAAGCTTATTAAAAATAATTTGTTACAGACATTTACAGAAAGTCATGTGAATGGAACATATCAGATTTTTCTTTGTATCTCTCTCTTTCGTTTATGGATTTATTTCTACCTATATTTCAAACTTTTAGTTTAAACATTTATTCAAAAATGACTTTAGCTACTATTTTTTCAAACATGTCGCCCTCCGTGGTGCTAACTTCATATACCCAAGGTTGCGGGTTCAAACCCGGCGGAGGACGATGGATTTTTTCGGGCGTAAAAATCCTTAGCATGGCTTACTTCGGAAGAGAAGTAAAGTCGTTGGTCCCGTGTCGTAGATTTACGGCACGTTAAAGAACCTCAAGCCTGATAAAGAGGCCTCTGAGCTAAATTAAGCAGTCTTTCACGCCCAGTATAGAATGGGACGCTGAGAACCACAACAGTTAAAGAGCGTCCATAAATAACACGCCATTTACATTTATTCAAACCCAAAATTCGATATGGTAATTTCAGTGCAAATGACGTTTTGAGACCCTTTGCACTAAAAAGTCTAATATGTTCCATTCACATAACATTAAAACGGAGTACCATAGGTTAAAGTGACAGTCAAATGTTTTAAAAGCGCGTCGTTATGTGAAGGAGCTGTTTGGATCGCTTTGCAAGGTCCCGTTTGAGAAAAGTTAATAGGGCGTTCAAAACTGAAACCAATAACAAGCAACATCTCGAAAACGGCCACCTCTACATGAAAAATCTGATTCGTTACACTCACATGACTTTCTCTAGCTACTCTACAAACAAACTTCTTACAAAAGATTATTCTTCTCTCTACACATGCTAATCGAGATAAACATTAGCAGAATGTTCTTATTACTTAGTTCCTCATAAGTAGAAGGCAACTAAAGGAATGTGCTCTGCTAAAATGATAAAAATGGCGTTTTATTTATGGAAGCTCTTTAACTGCTGGGTTCTCAGCTTCCCATTCTATCCGGTCGTAAAAGACCTCTTAATTTTGCTCAGAGGCCTCTCTACCCTGCTTCAGGTTCTTTTAAGTGCCGTAAATTTAAGACACGGGACCAACGGCTTTACTTCCCTTCCGACGGAAGCCATGCTAAGGATTTTTACACCCGAAAAAATCCATCGTCCTCCGCCAGGTTTGCCCCGAGACCTTGGGTATATGAAGTTAGTATGGTAACCACGGATATAGTCAAATGTTTTAAAAGCTGCCGTTTGTGACTGTCATTGCAAATCGCTTCTTAGCTTAGCCAGGAGTAGAACAAAAAAAAGGACACTTCCGTCTGAGAAAAGTATAAGAACTTGACATTGAAACTAATAATAAGGAATACCTCGAAAACGGTAAGCTCCGCGAAGAAAAATGTATATGACTTAACCTGTGTATTTTAACAATATCTACATTTTTGTAAAGTAAGTTTTTGTCTATCTCTTACTGTTTACTAGTTATACTAAATTAAGAAAAATTCTTCCAGAATAAACAGGTCTTTAGAAGCTATTCCCAGAAAATTCAAGATATACATTTTATTTGTGATAGATATGGCTTTAATATGTGGTATTTTAATCAAAATCAATAGAGCCATTTTTAAGAAAAACAAAATGTTTCCCTGTAAATGATAGCGGTGGGGATTTTCTTGAAAAATCTTCGTTTCGCATCCCTGGAACATATCAAAATTAAATACAAAGTTTGATATTTAACCATCTTTTCGTTTTTGAGCTATGCTGTCCACAGACACACACACATACAATCACACACACGCATGGACCTGTTTCTGAAAATACATTTTTTTTTTTTTTTTTTTTTTTTTTAGATTCAGGGTGTCCTAAAACATGTATTAGCGGTGAAATCTCGACATCGAAAGTTTGGGTGGAATACAATATCTTCTCTATACACTATGTATATAGTACGTGTAGAGAAAGTAAAAATAGTTTATTCTTCTATTTGCTTCTGCTAATCGAGATAAACATTAGCAGAAACGCTCTTGTTACTGAGTTCCTTGTAAGTAGAGGGGAATACACTAGACGTAAGCGATAGTCACCTGTTTTAACAGCTATCGCTATGTGATAATATTGAAATTCGGTTCTGTTTGCATGGTCAAGAGTCGAACAATATAGATTTGAAATGAATTGGACTTCCTATTTTAAAATTAAAACCAACAACAAGGAATATTTCTGAAATGATTAAGTCTGCAAAAAAAGTAGGTTGAGTGTTTTAAGAGATCTAAATACATTTAGTTTTTGTATATCTCTTTAGGGTTTACCAACAAAATGTATCCAGAATAAAGAGGTCTTCAGAGGATATTCCCAGAAAATCCAGGATATAAATTTATTTATCATATAAATATCTTAAACTACGTTAGGGTCATTTTTTCGAAAATCAAAGTTTTCAGACAAATCTACCATAAAAAGGGAATTTTGGGATGGGGTATTTCCTTGAAACCTTCATGTTACATCCTTCATAGCAAATTTGGTATTTAAGCGATTATTTGTTTTGGGTTATGTTCAAACACACATATACACAGATCTTGTTAAAGTAATTTTTAATTCAGGGGACCTCAAAACATATTTTCCGTGAAATCAGGACATCGAAATTTTGGTTGGAGTGCAATACCTTCTCTGTCTACTATGTATACATTACGTGTAGAGAAAGCAAAAATGTTTAAAGAACTAAATGAAATTATTTCGTCATTCGATTTTCAAAAGCTGGTTAAGCAGCTGGTATAGCTGGGTACAAAGCTGTTGCTATTTGCTACTTTCTCTGTACCTACTATGTACATATGTATAGAGAAGGTATTGTATTCCACCAAAAATTCAATACCGAGATTTCACCGGAAATATATGTTTTAGGATTCCCCTGACTCCAAAAAAGTATTTTCAGAACACCATGGCGCAAAAACGAAAAGATCGTTAAATACCAAGCTTGGTATTTAAGTTTGGTATCTTTCAAGGATACGACACGAAGATTTTCAAGAAAATCCTTCCACCCCCAACTATCCTTTACATGGAAAAAATCCCAAAATTTTGATTTTCTAAAAAATGTCTCTAACGATTTTTATTAAAATACCAATTATTAAAGATATTTGCACACCAAATTAAATGTATATCTTGAATTTTCTGGGAATAGCCTCTGAAGACCTCTTTATTCTAGATGATTTTTACCGAATTTTGCTTAACTGTAAGAGATACACAAACCTTTTCTACACATAAATGTAGATCTCGTCAAAACACACAATTTATGTCCATAACATTTGTGTTGTGGAGGTAACCGTTTCCGAGATATTCCTTGTTATTGGTTTCAGTTGTGAAGTACTTATATTTTTCTCAGACAGGAAGTGTACGTTTTTCTTTTGTTCTACTCCTGGCCAAGCAAAGAAGCGATTTGCAATGACAATAGCATAAGACAGCTTTTAAAACATTTGACTGTCACTTTAGCGTAGCGCATTTCTTTAGTTCCCTTCTACTTATAAGGAACTAAGTAATAAGAACATTCTGCTAATGTTTATCTCGACTAGAATTGTGTAGAAAGAAGAATAATCTTTTGTAAGAGGTTTGTAGAAGAGTTAGAGAAAGTCATGTGAGTGTAACACATCAGATTTTTTGTCCAGTAAAAGATAGCTGATTCCTCCAGAACCTGAAAATCTAGTCACCAAGCTCAACAATGACCGCTGCCCGGGAGTCGACGTGGAAACCCCAGGACAGCAGACCAGTCGCAGCTGTGATCTGGACCCTAATTTTTATTAGAGCCATGGGGGGTCCATACGGGGATATTGTCACCCAATCGACCTCGCCTAGTGTTCCCGTGAGAACACGCGCTTATCCAATAGAACACCATTTTCCTAAAGAGCTGCTTCTATTATAACTTCATTCCCAGTCATTTCGATCGCTAATGCATACGCTAGAATACCGCTACTTACTTGCTCTAGCGCATCTGTACAAAGTACATAGTGTATAGAGAAAATATTGTATTCCATCCAAAAATTCGATACCAAGATATCGGAAAAACATGCTTTCATAAAATTCTTATTACATTAGGAGTAATGATTAAAATACTTATCGATAAATCAATTAAGATTTAAAGATAAATTCTTTAATTATAATTTTGAAGAATACTAGTTTATTTTAACTTAAAGTCTTTATTGCATTAATCAAATTAAAGTGATTTTTTAACTTAAATCTACTTAATTCAATAATTTAAAAATCTGATGTGTTCCATTCGCATTACTTTCTCTACGTCTCTGTAACAAATTATTGTTAATAAGCTTATACTTCTATTTACTTCATGCTAATCGAGAAATAGTCTTATTACTTGCTTCCTTGTAAGTAGAAGCGAAATGTGGAAGTACCATAGGTTAGTGATAGTCAAAAGCTGGTTGCTATGTGACTGATGTTCCTTTTTTGTATGGACAAGAGTTGACAAATTCCTGTATAAGAAAAGTATAAGATTTTCGAAGCTGAAACCAATAACAAGGGATATCCCGAAAACGGCAAGCTGCACGAAAAAAATGTATATGACATGTCTTCTGTATTTCAACAAGACCTACATTTTTTGTATAGTAAGTTTTTTTCTATCTCTTACAGTTTATTAGTTATGCCAAATTAACCAAAATTCATCCAGAATAAACAGGTCTTTAGAAGCTATTCCCAGAAAATTCAAGATATACATTTTATTTGTGATAGAAATGGCCTTAATATGTGGTATTTTAAACAAAATCATTAGAGCCATTTTTAAGAAAAACACATTTTCAAAAATGTTTCCATATAAAAGGTAGTTAGGGGTGGGCGGATTTTCTTGAAAATCTTCGTGTCGCATCCTTTGGAGATACCAAACTTAAATACCAAGTTTGGTACTTAACCATCCTTTCGTTTTTGAGCTATGCTGTTCAAACACACACACACACACACACACACACACACACACAAAGACGGACCTGCCTCTGAAAATATTTTTTTTGGATTGAGAGGGTCATAAAACATGTATTTCCGGTGAATTCTCCACATGGAATTTTTGGGTGGAATACAATATTTCTCTATCCCCATGTACATTGTACATATGGGGCTAGAGAAAGTAATAACTTTATTTCCAGTCATTTCGATCGCTAATGGATGAACAATACGCTAGCATACCAATAATGTCTTGGTCTAGCGCATCTGTACAAAGTACATAGTGTATAGAGAAAATATTGTATTCCACCCAAAAATTCAATACCAAGATTTCATCGCAAATACATAATTTGACAAAATTCTAATTACAAAAGGAGTAATGATTAAAAAAGTTCTTGATAAATCCGTTAGACTTAAAGATATATTCTTTATTTATAATTTTGAAGGATACTAGTTTATTTTAACTTAGTCTTTAGTGTATTAATAAAATGCAAATGATTTTTATTTAAATATACTGAATTCAATAATTAAAAAATCTGATATATTCCATTCTCTACATCTCTGCAACAAATTATTGTTAAAAAGCTTATGCTTCTATTTACTTCATGCCTTATCGAAAAAAAAAAAGCAGAAATAGTCTTATTACTTGCTTCCTTGTAAGTAGAAGCGAAATAAGGGAGTACCATAGGTTAAAGTGATAGTCAAAAGCCGGTTGCTATGTGACTGAAGTTCCTTTGTTTGTATGGACAGGAGTTTTTCGAAGCTGAAACCCATAACAAGCAATATCTGAAAAATGATCAACTCCTAGAAACAAATGTATATAACATAAATTGTGTGTTTTAACGTCCTCTACATTTTTGGTGTGGTAACGTTTTCTCCAATCTCTTACGGTTTAGCAGTTATCTCCAATCTCTTACGGTTTAGCAGTTATGCAGAATTCCGTAAAATTCATCCGGGATAAAGAGGTCTTCAGAGACTCTTCCCTGAAAATTCAAGATATACATTATATTTGTCAGGTAAATATCTTTAATATAAGATATTTTAATCAAAATCGTTAGAGAAAACCAACATTTTTTAAAAAAGTTCCATGTAAAGGGTAGTTTGGGGTGGGGGATTTTTCTCAAAATCTTCGTGTGGCATCCCTGGAAGATACTAAACTTAAATACCAAGTTTGGTATTTTACCGACTTTTTGTTTTTGAGTTATCGTGTTCACAGACACCCACACACATGGACTTTTTTTTTTTTCCTGAAAATGCCTTTTTTTTTTTTTTTTTTTTGGATACTGGGGACCGTAAAACATATATTTCCGGTGAAATCTCGGTATTGAATATTTGGGTGGAGTGTAATACCGTTTCTGTACACTATGTACATAGTACGTGTAGAGGAAGTAAAAAAGTTATTGATAAATCCATTAAGACTTAAAAATCAATTCTTTATTTATAACTTTGAAGGACACTAGTTTATTTTAACTTAAAGTCTTTAATTTATATATATATATATATATATGTACGCGCATCACTTCCCAACGACTGCATCAAATTGAACAATTCCTTTTTTCTTTTTTTTCGTTATTGTCACGACAAGGTTTGTGGAAATGAAAATGTTTAAAAATAGTAGGGAAAGTATTTAAAATCCCATAATATGAATAAAACCGTGCTTAGTGAACGCATTTCAGTTAATGGCAGTGGTACAAGTTATTTGTTGCTAAATGGTCGTAGTACTGCTATATTTTTTCCTCCCCATTCAATATTGAGGCAACGTACCAGTTTATCAACACAATGACGCAATGCAGCGGTGAAATTCAAATACATTTTTATATATTAACTGTCCTTTCTTTACTCCTATCGTTTAAAATAAAGAATCAAAGAAGTTTTGTTAACGATGAATACCTTGAGTAAGTAGTTATTTATTTTCCGATAGATAGCGATAGTAGTATTTTTCCTCCCCATCCAATGTTAAGGTAACGTAACAGTTTATCGAGATGACACAATGCAGCAGTGAAATTCAAATACATTTTTATGTATTAACTGTCCTTTACTTACTCCTATCGTTTAAAATAAAGAAGCTTTGCTGGCGACGAACACCTGAAATACGTACTTATTATTTGCCATCAGAAGACCATAGTACCTACTGCTCTATTTTTTTTTTTTTTTTTTTTTTCAATGCTAAGGGCATGCACCTGGTTATGGAGACAATGACGCAAGCTAATTGTGAAAATCAAATATATTTCTTATGTATTGACTATCGTTCCCTTGGTCACATCGTTTAAATAAAGAAATAGGTATATTTATGTTGTAATTCTTTAAAATGAACCATGCACATAACCATTCACCCTTCTTAGAATCTGAAAATAACGGGATCCGTTTTAGTATTAACTTCCTATTGCAGATGTTGGTTATTTGACGTTATGTGATACATGAGCTAACTGAACAACATGAAAATACCTGCGTCACCATCACACTACAATTGCGGTGTTCTTAACACATTTGATCAAGTAATATTTTGGGTTAAATGGAGACATTTAATACACAAAGCTATCATCAAATAAAAGCTTATCAAATGAGTAACTGGATCTACTTGCTCTTTAGTTACGTCATTGTTAGCCTTAGAAATTGCTGTTTTGACATAGGAGAAAATAAAGAAAGAGATGGAAAATATTAGGAGTAAAGGAAAGAAAGAGATTTGGAAGACGCATGAATGTTAGTTTGTGACTTTCTCCTTAATGTAATTCATTACCTATGCCAGCGTATACCCACCACACTATGGATGCGCTGCCATTACTGTTATTATGCCAACGACATCTTGGTTGCCAACGCTGTTAACTCCATATGTCATCCTTTCCACACTACCTTATGGGAACTGCCAGGATTCCCGCCACACAATTTACAGCCTAAGGTTGGCTCGGTGATAATTATACGACGCAATAACAATCAGCCGAAATATGCAGCAGAACAAACTCACTGTTAAAAAAATTATGAAAAATTTTATCTAAGTTACTATAACATGGGAAAATTAAAGGCGAGGATATACTTATTTCAAGAACACCACTAATGTCTACCGACTTTCGTTTTGAATTTAAGCGCGCCTTGCATTCGCAGTGACAATAAATCCCAAGATCAATCGTTACAAATGTGTGTAATATACCTTGAATTGTGTTTTTCGCATGTCGTACGTTGCGTGCTCGAGAGTCGGCAAACTATCGGCGCTATTTTTTCTCTCCGGAAGGAAAATTGTACATTACAAGGCATTACAATAAAGTGGTGTCAAATTATTTAATTGTACTTTTATTTCATTGCATGGGTGTACTGAAAAAGGAAGATTTTGCCTGAGTTTTTTTCGTTAGGTACATCACCGGTGCGAAGCTAGTGTATAATAAAATTAAAGTGATTCTTTTTTCTGAAATCTACTTAATGTAATAATTAAAAACAAAGTGCTTAATTCCGATGAATACAAAATTTCCTAAAGGAATAAAAAATATAGAATAGGTAAAAAGAATGTATCTTGAAGCATGCCCGTGTGTATGTGTGAGTGACTTGAGTAGCATACCTCAAAAACGAAAAGTCGGTCAAAAACCAAACTTGGTATTTAAGTTCATTATCTTCCAACAATGTGACATGAAGATTTTTAAGAAAATCACCTCACCCGCAATACCCTTTACGTGGAACACTTTTGGAAAATTTTGATTTTCTCAAAAATGGCTCTTACGATTTTGATTAAAATGTCGTATATTAAAGATATTTAACTCAGAAATAAAATGTATATCTTGAATTTTCTGGGAATAACCTCTGAAGACCACGTTATTCTGGATGAATTTTACGTAGTTTTGCACAACTGTTAAACCGTAAGAGATAACCACATAAAAAATGTAGAGCACGTTAAAACACACAATTTATGTTATATACATTTTTTCGTGGAGTTGGTCGTTTTTTAGTCATTCCTTGTTTTTGGCTTCACCTTTAAAACCCTTACTTTTCTCATACAGGAATTTGTCAACTCGTGTCTATACAAAGGAACATCAGTCGCATAGCAACCAGCTTTTGACTATCACTTTAACCCATGGTACTCCCTTATTTTGCTCCTACTTACAAGGAAGCAAGTAATAATACTATTTCTGCTAGTTTTTTTCTCGAATAGCATGAAGTAAATAGAAGCATAAACTTTTTGACAATAATTTGTTGCAGAGATGTAGAGAAAGTCATGTGAATGGAACACATCAGATTTTTTGAGACACATAAACCAATGTAGGTTGTGGTGGGGAAGGGCTTTTCTTGAAAATCATTTTCTCGCACCCTTCTCCAACCTTTGGTTTGACGCAGTTAGTAAGGACCAAACCCCTGACCTTTGTCACCTCCTCGGAAAGGCAAGCATATAAATGCTCTCCAAGAAAATCGTTAACTTTTATAACTTCTTGCTTCCAAGGAACGTTTTTTGGGGGGAAACTCCAAAACATAAATTTCTACTTACTAGCATGTCAAGGGTCACACACACACACACACACACACACACACACACACACACACACACACACACACACACTACGAGATCGTATCACTGAGCGACCAACTGACACCCAGTATTGACCACTGTTGCCAACCTGTACGATCTGGATTGTAAACTCCATGACAACGGTCCACAAGATACTAACGACGCACTCTCCTCCAATCTGAAAAATTAATATTAATTAGTTCTGATCACGTGGTCACGAACTGTGCCATTTTTTTAGTATGGAAGAGCTTTCCTCCGGCCGAGAACTTGACGAAACTGAACTGACAACTGAATATCTCCTTTCTTGTTTGTCACTAGAAATTTTAAGTTTTCCACTAGAAATCTAGGCGACGAAAATTACGGAGGAAGTCGTTTTTACTTTCTCTACACGTACTATGTACATAGTGTATAGAGAAGGTATTGCATTCCACCCAAAAGTTCGATACCGAGATTTCACCGGAAATATATGTTTTGGGGTCTCCTGTATCAAAAAAAAAAAAAAAGAATTTTCAGAAAAAGGTCCGTGTGTCTGTGGGTTTGTCAACACGATAACTCAAAAACGAAAAGTCGGTAAAGTACCAAACTTGGTATTTTAGCTTAGTATCTCCCAGGGATGCGACACAAAGATTTTGAGAACTATCCTCCCACGCCAAACTACCCTTTACATGGAACTTTTTTGGAAAAATTTTATTTTCTTAAAAATGCCTCTTAACGATTTTGAGTAAAGTGTCATACATTACCTGATAAATAAAATGTATATCTTGAATTTTCTGGGAATAGCCTGCGAAGACTACTTTATTCTGGACGAACTTTACGGAAGTTTGCATAACTACTAAACCGTCAAGAGATGGAAAAAAAACTTACCATACAAAAAATATAGAGCACTTCAAAACACACAATTTATGTTGATATTTATTGAGATATTCCTTGTTTTTGGTTTCAGCTTTGAAAAACTTATACCTTTCTCATACAGGAATTTGTCAACTCTTGTCCATACAATCAAAGGAACTTCAGTCACATTGCAACCAGCTTTTGACTATCACTTTAACCTATGGCACTACCTTATTTCGCTCCTACTTACAAGGAAGCAAGTAATACGACTATTTCTGCTAATTGTTTTTCTCGATTAGCATGCAGTAGATAGAAGAACAATAATTTGTCACAGAGGGGTAGAGAAAGTGATGAGAATGGAACACAACTCTCTCGAGGCCCAACCCGATACAGATCCCATCGCTATATTACTCCTACTGAAAACGTCGCATTTCCATTGCTGCATTTTAAAATCCTCATAATATGTTTCACTTGGCAGCAAACTTTTCCATGTAAGTAGGTTTGCTGAGTTTCTTGTCGGGCCCCTACCAAGTTTGGTAGCTGAGGGAGCATTCTCCCCTAACACTGACCTTTTGGGGACCTCCATATATCCCAGTTTCTCCAAGAAGATCGTAAACTTTTATGGCTGCTTACTCGTCATTTTGAAGCGAGGAGTATAATTGCCTTTTCGTTGAGAAATACCAAAACACAAGCATATCTAATAACTTCTTAACAAGGGCCGCACACGTAGCAAATGGTACTTACAAAAATCTGATGTGTTCCATTCACATGACTTTCTCTACAACTCTGCAATAAATTATTCTTAAAAACCTTATGCTTCTATTTACTTCCTGCTAATCGAGAAAACAAATTAGCAGAAACAGTCTTATTACTTGCTTCCTTGTAAGTAGAAGCGAAATAAGGGAGTACCATAGGTTAAAGTGAAAGCCAAAAGCTGGTTGCTATGTGACTGAAGTTCCTTTGTTTGTATGGACACGAGTTCACAAAGTCCTGTATCAGAAAAGTATGTGTTTTATAGCTGAAACCAAAAACAAGGAATATCTAAAAAAACAATCAACTCCACGACAAAAATGTATATAACATAAATTGTGTGTTTTAAAGTGCTCTACATTTGTTGTGTGGTAAAGTTATGTCCATCTCTTAAGGTTTAGCAGTTATGCAAAATTCCGTAAAATTGACCCAGAATAAAGTAGTCTTCAGAGGCTATTGGCAGAAAATTCAAAATATACATTTTATTTTTCAGGTAAATATCTTTAATATACGATATTTTAATCAAAATCGTTAGAGACATTTTTTAGAAAATCAAAATTTTAGAAAAAATTTTCCATGTAAAGGGTAGTTTGAGAAGGGGGCATTTTTCTCAAAATCTTTGTGTCGCATCCCTGGAAGATACTAAACTTAAATACCAAATTTGGTATTTTACCGACTTTTCGTTTTTGAGTTATCGCGTTCACACTGACACAGGGACACACACACACGGGCCTTGTT